>CAUYRT010074216.1:0-12081 GCA_963574885.1 Lepilemur ruficaudatus | reverse complement strand
CCTCACTTCGAATAATGGGCTCAAGCTTAATCCAGGATAATACAAGAGGTTCTAACTCACTGTCATTTCTTAAAATTGAGTAATATTCCATTGTGAACAAATACCAGATTTTAACAATCCACTCATGCATTGATGGGCACTCATATACGCCAAAAATAGTCAAGCCGAAACTCAAATCAAAAAGGCAATACCTTTCACTATACCATGTTTTATTAATCCACTGACAAATGGATGGGCACTTAAGTTGTTGCCACATCTTTGTAATTGTGAATTGTGCTGCTATAAACATTCTAGCACAAGTTTTTTGTTTGTTTGTTTGTTTGTTTTTTTTATAAAATGACTTATTTTCCTTTGGGTAAATACCTAGCAGTGGGATTGCCAGATCAAATGGTAGGTCTACTTTTAAATCTTTGAAATATCTCCATACTGTTTTCCATAGAGTTTGCACTAATTTGCGGTCTCACCAACAGTATATAAGTGTTCCTTTCTCTCTACATCCATGCCAGCATCTATTGTTTAGGGACTTTTTGATAGAAGCCATTCCCACTGGAATTAAGTGATATCTCATTCAGGTTTTGATTTGCATCTTTCCAGAGATTAGTAATGTTGAGCATTTTTCATATTTTTGGCCATTAGTCTAGATTCTTTTGAAAAGCTTCTGTTCCTCTCTTTTGCACATTTTTAATGGAGTTGATTTTTTCTTGTTCATTTGCTTGAGTTCTATGTAGATCCTGGTTTTTAGCCCTTTATTGAATATATAGCATGCAAATATTTTCCCCCATTCTGTAGGTTGTCTATTTGCTCTGTTGATTGTTTCCTTGGCAGTGCAGAAGCTTTTTAATCAGGTCCCATTTATTCATTTTTGTTGATGTTGTGTTTGCTATTGGGACCTTCTTAAATTCTTTGTGTAGGCTGATATCTATAAGAGTTTTCCAACATTTTCTTCTAGAATGCTTATGGTTTCATGTCTTAGGTTTAAGTCTGTTACCCATCCTCAATTTTAGTAAATGGCAAGAGATATGGATCTTGTTTCAATCTTCTACGTGTGGCTCTCCAATATTCCTGGCACATTTATTGAACAGGGCTTCTTCTGGAGTTCTTTCACTGATTCTTTCTCACCAGGGGCAGCTATTGCTTCTTATTTTTGGGTTTTCTTTTGTTTAGATAGGGCTTTTCCCCCGGCCTCACTTGCACAATTGTGTTTGTAGCATATATTGGGTCAGAAGATTTGGCTTTGCTTGCGGGTGCTTTGATGGCTATCTAGGTTCTCAATGGTTGCCTTGTTTACGGACATCCTTGGTGTGGTGGTTTTCTCAGTTGCTAGTTGTTTGTAGGCTGTAGGAGCGGTGAGCTACATGAGCATATTCACTGCCTCTCTCTGATGAGGGAGGATGGACATCTTTGAAATCCTTTCTCTTTCCCCAGCCCTGTGGTCTTCTTAGCAGTGTGAGTTGTAATGGTATGCCCAGTTTAATCGCTGAGGCAGTAGGTGGTGCTTGTGGGTGCGAATCAACCACACACTGTACGATTGAGTCAGTACATACTGTAAAAGGTATGCAAATTGACTTCCTAGTCAGTAGGTGGTGCTTTCTAGAAGGGATAAGCTGCAGTGTTGTTTTGGGGTCTTAGTATATTGTTTTCACATCATATCTCATCATGATGTAATTATCAGACATTGAATACTTGACTTCCAGTCAGGTTTTGATCTCTTACTAGCAATCCTCTCTACACAAATCCTATGTTTTTGTTTGTGTATGCAAGTGTGTGTGTGTATTTTTTGTGGTGGGGGTGAGTCAAGTATCTGTTCAAAGCATTTGCCTATTTTTAACTGGGTAAGTAGTCTTAATATTGAGCCGTAAGATTAAAAAATATTCTGGATATAAGTCTTTTGGCTTTTGGCAGTTTATCGGAAGTATTTTTCAAAGAGCAGATGCTTTAAATTTTAATAGATGCATTTGAACTATGTTTTTATGGTTCATGTTTTCGGATTTGGTTAAAAATCATCTTTTCCTAACCTAACATCATAAAGATTTTACCAATGTTTTCTTCTAGATGTTATAGTCTTAGCTTCTATATTTAGTTCTGTGATCTAATTTCAAGTTAATTTTAGCGTAGGGTATGGTTTGCGGATTATTTTGTCTGTATGAATATTCAGTTATTGGAGCACAATTTGTTGAAAATAGGTTTTTCTTATTGAATTACCTAGATACATTTGCTTAATATTAACTGACTGTATAAGTATGGGTCAATTTCTGAAGTCTCTTTTCTGTTCCATTGACTCATATGTCTATTCTTTTTTTTTTTCTTTTTTATTGGGGGAAAACTACAAAGCATTTACAGTATAATGTTTACAGTCACAATTTATAGTGAGCTGACATATGTCTATTCTTATACCACTATCACACTGTTTTGATTACTGTAGTTTTACAGTATGTCAGTCAAGTAGGCAGTGTTAGTTCTCTAAATGTGTCCTTTATTTTCAAAATTGTTTTGATTATACTATGTTCTTAGAATTTCCATATATATTATGTAATAATCTCATCTATTTCTGCAGAAGTTTGTTGGGATTTTGATTGGCATTGAAAGGATTCTATAGATTGTCTTGAGGCAAATTATATCTTAACTATACTGAGTCTTCCAACCCAATAACAAGTTATATTATCTTGGTTTATTTTTGTTACTTGTTTCTTGCCCTTAATAGTATTTTATAGTTTTCAGTTTAAAGACCTTGAACATATATAGTAAAATTCATTCCTAAATATTTAATATTGTTTAAGTTTTGGATTTAAAAAAATCTGATTCTTTATAGTTTCTAGAAACTATATATAATTTATTTTTTTTACTATATATAATTGCATTTTGTTCATTGGCCTAACTTCTTATAACTTGCTAAGCTAATAGTGGATTTTATTATATTTAATAAGCTTTTTTTTTTGTAGGTTCCTTAGGATTTTCTATATACTTAATCATATCCTAAAATCAAATAAAAGAGGTTTACTGCTTCGTTACAATCTGCATTCTCCCTTCTCTCCTTTTCTTTCCTTCTCTCTCTCTCTCCCCCCCTCCCTCTATTTGTCTCTCATTGCATTGTCTAGGATCACAGTATAACATTGACTAAAAATAGGAGAGGGTTCAGATGTTGATCCTTGTCTTGTTCCTGATTTTCAGGTGAAAATATTTCATATTTATTAAGTATAATATTATCTCTAGGTTGTTTTGGTTGTTTTATTTAAGCTACTCTTTATGGGGATAGGCAATTTTCTTTCTTGTCCTGGCTTTAAGAGAATTCTTATCTGAATAATGATGACTTTTATCAGGTGAAATGATGATTTTTTTCTCACTAATTTTGTTAATATGGTGGATTGAATTGATTTGTTTTCAAAGTAAAAGCAGTCTTTAATTTATGGGATAAACTCAACTTGGTATGGCATCATTTTTATACATTGGTGTATTATAATTTGAATATTTTATAAAAATTTTCAAATATATTCAATATATATGTTTATACCTGCATATATGAATATATACACATACATACAAACTCATATTGAGCTGTAGTTTCCTTGTAATGTCATAGTCTGTTTTTTAAATTTCAGTTAATGAAGACAGTACTATTAAATCGCAAACTGTGACTGTGATTTTTCTATTTCTTCCTTTAGTTTTGTCAAATTTTGTTTCATCTATTTTGAAACACTTTTTCTAAAATTACTAAATACTTAAATAAGGCATATGCAAGTTTATGTTGCATATTGCCAGCTAGCCTAAGTACTATTAAGAGTTTAATATTTACCATTAGATGGTTTTGGGTTAAATATTGTCAATGAGAAACTAAAAAAGTAATTTCATAATACACTTCCATCAAACATAAAATGTGTTTATTAAAGTTATTGTGAAATATGAGATAAAATTTGTCACCGTAAATCTTTAGAATATTTTCTATAATAATAAATAAGCCATTTGGTAGGCGGAAGTCACAGACATCCTGGTATGAGAGTAATAAGAAAACAGCATGTGGTTGGGCTTAGGTGAAATTGAAATTAATTTTCACAGTTTAGTTGCCGGGTGGTCTCAGATGACATGGCTGTTTAATCTTAGCTAGTACAGGTGTGAAAGTCATAATATGAAAACTGACACATTTAAATAGAAAAAGAGACAATATTATAATTGGACTTCATGCACACAGTAAAGTGTGAAAGCAAAAGATTTTTTTATACAATCTCTCTGAATTGTAAAAATCTACAGATAAATATGGACATTATATAGTTTTC
Source organism: Lepilemur ruficaudatus (assembly GCA_963574885.1). Taxonomy (NCBI): domain Eukaryota; kingdom Metazoa; phylum Chordata; class Mammalia; order Primates; family Lepilemuridae; genus Lepilemur; species Lepilemur ruficaudatus. The sequence continues at coordinate 7,813 of CAUYRT010074216.1, read as the reverse complement.
ATTCTCTGTATTACTCATAGCTATAGCTTTTCTTGGCTGATGCTTATGTCAAGGAATTTTCATTGTACTAGTGACTGAGATCAATTTTTAGAGCCATCCTACTGATGGAAATGTGCATAATTGCATGATGCATGATCCATTTTTTACCATGGAGAGTTGTTTTTAAATGAAAGCACACTGTCTGTTTTCCTACCTAATTAAGACACAAATATCATTTGGCCTGCTCTTCACAAATTGTCTGTGGAAATATATATGTTAAGAGCTTTGGATGAGTCTTTATAAATAAACTTCCATGTATCATATATATAATTCATAATATATACTGAGCAATATTATGTGTATGTTAGATACAATATATAATGGCTGAATAGATTAGACTGCCCTAGTGAACATTTGTATCACCATGGCTTGGGGCAGATTTACACTTGTATTGGTGTTTTCTCTATAAGTAATATTATAAAATTGGAAATATATTTTATTTCATTGATGACAACTACAATTACATAATTTCTGTGATGAAAAGTTATATTTATAAACCCTACTGAAATGGCTTATGCTTTACTACCATTAAAATTAAGAATAGATACTTGATTTTCTAATAAGACTCGTCTTTCACAAGTCAATTCATAGGCTAAAGATGATGACATTGATACATACACAATAATTCTAATTCTGTATTATTGAATATACTAAATTTTAAAAATACATCAAAAATATTTCCTAGGCTGAATCTTAAGTTTTAATTAAATAAAAATATGGGAATAAGAAAAAGTTTTATATTTCCTCTTTATTTTATATAATTCTCAAATGATTTCTCTTTTATTTAAGATATAAGCAAAAAGTCAAGCTTACTCTTTTTTTATCTCTGAGTTATAATTACAGAGAGCTATTAATCAGAGTAAAATATCTGCATGGCATGTCTGTAAAACAAGTATAGACAACACTGTAATTGTGAGATAATACATATTTTGTGTTATAGTATTATCTACAATATATTAACAAAAACCAGATGTTTTCATTCTCACTTTATTATACTTTTAAAGTTCAATTTCAATTATATTTTGACACTGAATTACATCTCATAATACTGCATATAATATCTTATGTAAATTAAACAAGATTATATAGGCTTTGTGTATATAAGGCTAGCTACTATATCAAAAAATAATTCCAAATTTTCAGTGATTTAACACTGAAGGTTGAGTACTCATTCATATAACAATCCAATATGGTTACCATTAGGAAACCATACCCGGTCCATCTGTTCAACCTGTTAAGCTGATTTCCTTAATACATGGCCTATAAGATTGCAGACAGGAGGAAAGAAAGGAAATTAAGGATTGTCTGAGGGAGAGATTACAATCCAAATTTGGTTGTAGTGTATATCTATTCTTCTCATATTTTATTAAACAGAAATTTGTCAGATAGTACCAACTAACTGTTGAAAAGAAAGAGTAGAGCCTGGAAAATATGATGTTTCTGTGTGCCTAAGGAGGAAACTAAATATATTTGGGGAAGACACGATATTCCTTTTGTCATGAACACCCAACAAAATGTAAAAAGAAATTTAAAATCTTATGCATAAAATGTCTATTACATTTTCTGGGATTTCTAGGACAGGTATTCTATTGCAAACACTCAATAAATTTGCCAAGAACAACAAGAGTAATGTACTTGATAAACCATAAGTGCTCTATTCATTCATACTTTCCAAATTTCAGGAAATCAAAATTAGTTTCTCAAAGAACAGATTGCGAAAGGTTCTTCTATATTTCAAAATGGTGGTGAAGATTCATTATCACTATAAAGTGACTCGCAGTGGTGGAAGATTTTTTTTCTTATTTTTTACCAAATTGGTTTTATGTTTCTTCAATGAACAAATTATATTTGAAAATTGATAATGTATATTTTTTACTGTGAAAAAAATTAGAGAAAGTATATTTCAACGAAAGATTAAGTGTTCTAACAAAGTATCACTAAAAATTACAGTTACTGACACTATATTAAGTATTTTGCATGTATATTGTTTAATTTCCATTTTATGCTAAAATATATTTTTGTTATTAAAGAATCCAAAAGATTATTTTATACTTAATAATATCTCACTTGTTGAGCTGATCCTGACTCATAGACCACAGGAATAAAAACAATAATTATTATTCTTTATATAATCTATTCTGCTGTGTAATTAATTTGTCATTAGTGTCCCCAGTGACACTATTTTCTTGGCTTAGGGTGTTGCTTCATCACTGTTAATTTTTCATACAACATTCAACAGTAAGACAATATTTTTGCCATTATTCTATTTACATTTTTAATTTGAATGTTTAATCTTGAAACAAAATGACAGATTAAAATTTGCTAGGTGTACTCTTATACTATGTACAGATACCCTTAGGGATATTTAAACACAATTATTTATGAGATATTTATCTGAATGATAAATATTTTTACATTTTTCTAGCACCAAAGTAGAAATAGCATCTCCATAAATTAAATGGAAGCTAGAACTTCAAAGAGGAATTCTGGAATGAATTGGGTTTCTAAGTTTCTGAAGCTAGATAAAAAGTAAAATTAAATATTTGCTTATTACAGTTTTATTCCATACTCAATATTTGTTTGCTAAGACTTTACCTTTTTTGGATATTGTATGGATAAGATTGCATTGCTTTTCATCTTATATTATCCTGGATAGAGATGGAGCCCATTCTACTAAGTGAAGTATCACAGAAATGGAAAACAAGCACCACATGTACTCACCATCAAATTGGTATTAACTGATCAACACTTATGTGCACACATAATAGTAACATTCATTGGATGTCAGGCAGGTGGGAGAGGGGAGAAGGGGATGGGTATATTCACACCCAATGGGTGTGGTGCTCACCCTCTGAGGGATGAACATGCTTGAAGCTCTGACTTGGGTGAAGCAAAGGCAATATAATATAACCTAAACATTTGTACCTATGTAATATACTGAAATAAAAAAAAAATAAAGTTTATCTGGAATTTTTCAGTCTATTTCTGGAATTCTAAGGTTTATTAAAAAAATAGTAAAGTTTTTCCAATGGCCTGTCAGCAAAATATATCTCAGAAAAAATATATCTCAGAAAAACTAGCAAGTGCTAAGAAAAATGAAAATGGATACTGAAGAGATTATTTCAAAGAGTAAGAAATTTTTATGTGAACTCATAGAACTAGAGTAGAACGGTAGTTACCAGAGGTGAGGGTTGGGGGGTGGTGTGGAATTGGGAGATATTGGTCAAAGATTAGACAAAGTTTCAGTTAAACAGAAAAAATAAATTTTTGAAAACATTTGCCTACCATGGTGAATATAGTTAATTGCACATTTAGAATTACTAAAAGAGTAAATATCATGCTCTCACTATGACAAGTGATAACCATGTGAAGCGATATATTAATTTTAATCATTACACAGTGCATACCTATATGTGTAGTACATAACATTGTACTACATAGTATATAGTTATTATTTGTCAATTAAAAATTTAAAAAAACTAGATCCAACTATGTGTGTTTTTATAAGAAACTCATTTTAAAAACAAGGACACATAGATTGAAAGTAAAGGAATACAGAAAGATATAACATGCTAAGACTAATCAATGGAAAGCTTGGGTAGTTATATTAATTTCAGAAATATATAGATTTACAAGGAAAATTATCAATTATCGAAATGGGCATTTCATAATGATAAAGGGGTTAAATATCCAAGAAAACATAATGATTCTTAATGTGTATGTGCCTAAGAGTATAGCATCAAAATATGTGAGGCAAAAATGATATAAGTATAAGGAGAAATAGATGAACCCACTATTATAGCTGGAAACTTCAACTTCAGTCTATCAGTAATTCACAGATTCAGCAGACCCTAAATCAGGCAGGATATAGATGAACTGGATAGTGCCATCATCGATTGTATCTAATATAAATCTATTGACCACTTTATCCAACAACAGCATAATATACATTCTTTTCAAGACAGTATGGACCACTCACCAAGAAAGATTAATTTTAGGGCTATAAAATATAACTTAATAAATTTAAAAGAAATATGAAATGCACAAAGTTTGCCCTCAGTTGTCAATGCAATTATACTAGACTAAAAATTACTTATAGATTAAAAGTTGCATTTCTAAATCATACATGGGTTAAAGAGTATAAAAATAGTTTGAGCTAAATGAAAACAAAAATAAAATGTAAAAATTTATGGGATGCTGTGCAAACAGTTCTCATATGGAACTTTATAGCATTGAATACATACATTAGAAAAGAAGGACCTAAAATCAAAAAATTAAGTTTCCACATCACAAAACTAGGAAAAAAAATTACATCCATAGTAAGCAGAAGAAAAAATTAATTTAAATTACAGCACAAATCAGTTAAATTAAAAACAGGTGATCAATAGAAAAAAAAAAATCAACCAAACCTAAAGCTTATTCTTTAAAAGAGAATAAAATTGGCAGAACATTAGTCAGGATAACCAAGAAAAATAAAGAATTTTTTTTTTTTTTAGCAGAAATGAAAGGAAGGCCATCACTACTGTCCTCATGGAAATTAAAAGAATAATAAAGATATATTAAGGAGTACTCTAGGCCCACAATTAGATGAAATGGACAATTCCTTGAAAGATTCAGTCTACCAAAATTCACATAAGTAATAAAAAATCTGAATAGGCCTATGTCTGTTAAAGTAATTGAATCAGTAACCAATAATCAAATCAGAAAGTACCAGGTTATATGGCTTGACTGGTAAATTCTAAAGAAAAAATTATACAGATTCTCTACAATCTCTTCCAGAAAGCAGAAGCAGAGGGAACACCTCTTGACTACACCATGAGGCTGGTGTTACCCTAGTACCAAAACTAGACAAAATCAATACAAGAAAGGTATACAATAGACCAACATTTCTCGTGAAGATATATGCAACATTCTTTAACAAAATATAAGCATTATGAATCTTAGCAATGTATGGAAGTATTATGTACCATGAACAATTGAGATTTATATCAGTATGCAAGACTGGTTCAATTTTCAAAAATCAATTTACATAATCCACCATACTAACAGGCTAAAGAAGAAAAATCATATAATCACATCAATATATTACAAAAGGTGTTTCACAAAATCCAACACGCTTTTATGATAAGCTCTCGGAAAACAAGAAACAAAGGTGAATTTTCTCAACTTGGCAAACAATATATACCAAAAAAACTAACAGTTAACATAATATTAATGGTGAGAAACTAAATGCTTCCACACTAAGATTAGAAGAAGGCACGGATGTCCCTTCTTGCCATGACTATTCAACATCCTACTGGAAGTCCTAGCTAATGCAATAAGTCATGAAAAGGGGATAAAAATTATGGCAATTAAGAAGGAAGAGATAAATATCTTTGTTCATACATATAATGGCTTATGTAGAAAATCCCAAAGAATCAAAATTTTTTTTTTAAAAGAATCTGGAACTAGTAAACAATTATAGCAAAGTCGCAGAATACAAGGTTAATATACATAAGTCAATTGCCTTCTTATATACCAGCAAGAAATAATTGGAATTTGAAATGAAAAACATATCATTAATATTAGCAGCAAAAAAGTTCAAAGGCTTAGGTATAAATCTCACAAAATAAGTGTAAGATCTATATGAGGAAAACTATAAAACTCTGATGAAAGCAGTCAAAGAAGATTTAAATAAATGAAGATGCTCCAGGAACACTAATAGAAAGACTCAATATTATTAAGATGTCAGGTCTTTCCAACTTAGTCTAAAGATTCAATGCATTCTCAATCAAGATCTTAACAAATTATTTTATAGATATTGAGAAACTGATTCTAAAGCTTAAACCAAAGGACAAGAGATTAAGAATAGCCAACACAATAGTGAAGAAAAACAAAGTTAGAGGACTAACACTGCCTGACTTTGAGATTTATCATGAGGCTATAGTAATGAAGACTCTGTGGTATTGGTGAAAAAACACATAAATTGATGAGGGGAACAGACTAGAAACCCCAGAAATAGAGTGACACATACATAGTCAAATGATTTTTGATGAAGGAAGAAAGACAATCCAATGGAAAAAGGAAAGTTAAAGAAAAAATGATGTTGGAACATGCACGTGAAAAAAAGAAATTTAGACACAGGCCTTACACATATCAACAAATTAACTCAAAATGAATCATAGACCTAAATTAAAATACAAAATTATAAAGCTCCTAGAAGGTAACACAGGAAAAAATCTAGGCAATCTTGACTTTGGAGATGGTATTTTATATACAACATCAAAACACTATCGATGAAAGAAAAAATGATAATTTTTACTGTATTAAAAGTATAAATTTCTATTCTGCAAATGAGCTGTTTGGCAAATGCAAACACAAGCCACAGACTGGGAAAAAACATTTGCAAACCACATATCTGATTTAAAAAAACTTGTATCCAAACATACAAAGAACTTCTAAAACTCAACTAGAAGAAAACTAACAACTTAATTAAAATACAGGCAAAACATGGGGATAGACACCTCACCAAAGAAGATATACAAATGGAAAATAATCATATAAAAAGATGCTAAACAGCATCTTTTAAGTCATCAGGGAATTGCAAATTAAAACAGCAATGAGATACCATTACACCTGTTAGAATGCCTAAAATCCAAGACCCTGACAATACCAATTGCTGTTCAGGTTGTGGAACAACAAGAACTCTCATTCATTGCTGGTGTGAATGAAAAATGGTGCAGCTACTTTAAAAGATAATCTGGCAGTTTCTTATAAAGTTGAAGAGTATTACCATATGTTCCAGCAGTCACAGTCCTTGGTATTTACTCAAATGAGTTGAAAATTTGTGTCCAGACAAAAACTTGCCCCGAAATGTTTAACGCAGCTTTATTTATAATTGCTAAAAAAAACTTGGGAGCAACCAACTGTCCTTCAAAAGGTGAATAGACAAACAAATTTCAATGCATCCATATGATAGAATGTTATTCAGTGAAAAAAATGAAATACAGAGAAGAATTTTAAATGTATATTGCCATGTGAAAGAGGCCAATCTGAAAAGACTGAATACTATAGGATTCCAACTATATGACATTCTGGAAAAGACAAAACTAAAGAGAGAGTGAAAAGATCAATGGTTGCTAGGAAGCTTGGGTAGAAGAAAGAATGAATAGGTAGAGCACAGAGGATTTTTAGGACAGTGAAACTATTATGTTTGACAGTGTAATGACAAATACAGGACATTATGTATTTGTCAAAACCCATGGACCTGTACAAAACAAGGTGTGAACTTTAAAATAAACTATAAATTTTAATAATGTATAAATATTGGTTGATCAATTATAATTAATGTACCACACTAATGCAAGATATTAATTATCAGGAAAATCAGAGAGGCAAGTACAGGAACCCTCTGTATTTCTCATTCAATTTTTCTATAAAAACTAAAACTTCACTGTGGAGGGGTGGGATATGCTTGAAAAGTAGTTGGGGAGTGGAATTAGGGGTCTCAATAGGGGAAAGGAATTCCTCAAAAACCGATTCATGTGATTAACTGTACACCTCAGTAAATTCACTGAAAATCATTTAATTGTACACTTAAAATGGAGTGTTGGTTGTACGTAGATACAGTTGGAGCACTATGTATGTACTCTCTGGACTGCTTTGACAGAGTAGGTTTTTGAATGTAACAAGATAAGTCAACTTGATTGGTAATATATTTTGGGAAATCAGCTCACTACAAATTGTGACTGTAAACATTGTACTGTAAATGCTTTGTAGTTTTCCCCCAATAAAA
>CAUYRT010074215.1:0-16622 GCA_963574885.1 Lepilemur ruficaudatus | reverse complement strand
GCCTCAGTGGGGCGGTACTTTATCTGGGTATGGGGCCTCCGCCAGAACAGTGCTACTGTGAGGGATGGGGCCTCAGCGAGGGGCGGGGTCTCGGCGAGGGCTGGTCCTCGGTGAGGGGTGGGGCCGCAGCGAGGGGCGGGGTCTCGGCGAGGGGAGGTCCTAAGGGGTGGGGCCGCGGGGAGGGGGGGGGGGTGAGCGCGGGGGGGGCCGGTCGGCGCGGGGGCGGGGGTGGGAGGGGGCGGCTGGGGGGGTGGGGCCGCTGGGGGGGGGGGGGGGCTCGGCGAGATCTGTGCCTCTGTGAGGGGTGGGGCCGCAGCGAGGGGCGGGGTCTCGGCGAGGGATGGTCCTCAGTGAGCGGTGGGGCCGCGGTGAGGGGCGGGGTCTCGGCGAGGGATGGTCCTCCGTGAGGGGTGGGGCCGCAGCGAGGGGCGGGGGCTCGGCGAGGGATGGTCCTCGGGTGGGGCCGCAGAGAGGGGGCGGGGTCTCGGCGAGGGATGGTCCTCAGTGAGGGGCGGGTCCGTAGCGAGGGGGCGGGGCCTCAGCGAGGGATGGTCCTCGATGAGGGGTGGGGTCTGGGCAGGGGGCGGGGCCTAGTGTTCAGGATACCGGAGAGGAGACTAAGTTGGTTTGAGGTTAACCTGGGGGTGGGGAGGGGCAAGCCTGGCCCCGCCCCTCAGCCCCACCCTGCACAGGCCCAGGAGAAATTGACGGAGTCCAACCAGAAACTGGGACTGCTGCGGGAGGCCCTGGAGCGCAGGCTGGGGGAGCTGCCTGCGGACCACCCCAAGGGGCGGCTGCTGCGGGAAGAGCTCGCTGCGGCCTCGTCCGCCGCCTTCAGTGCCCGCCTCGCGGGTCCCTTCCCCGCCACGCACTACAGCACCCTGTGCAAGCCTGCGCCGCTCACAGGTGGGCCCCGGACCCGCCCCTTCCCCCGCAGCCCTGAGACCCCCGATCCGGATTTCCACTCTCCCCAACTCCGGGCTCCCATCCCACCGTCCCCTCCCGTCTCCAGTAGGCAGCCCCATTTCTCCTGCTGAATTTGGGCTCTTGTCCCCATCTCTGCTCCTCTTCACTTTCCCTGCTCCTCCCCACCTGGTCCTGACTTTTTCCTCCAACCACAGTTCCCCCAGCCCCACCTGGTTCTCAGAACCTGCAGCCTGGAACTTCTGACCGCCCCGCCCCCAGGCCAGCCAGCTCACCTTCCTTAGAGCCCTCAGCCCCTACCTCTCTAGACCAGTCTATCTCAGACCTCAAATCAGCCCACCAAATCCTACCCTGGCCTCCCTAGTCCTACCTTGTTCCTCCTTCCCTGGCCCCCTGGCCTCTGCCCTGAACCTCTCTTCTGTCCCTAAACCCTAGCACCCAGAGCTCCTCCCGGCCACCCCACCCCACCAAAACCATTTGTCTCGTATTCGTACATCCAGGCACAGACATCCCTGCCTCAGACCCCCTGCCCCACCTTGGCTGTCCCTCCCTGGCTTCCACTTGTACTATGGCTGTTTCTGGGTGTGCTGCTACCTGCAGGCCCCTCCCTTGTGCCCCCATGTACCCCCAGCCTGCCCGTGATGTGGCCCCCTGCTGAACCTTCCTCTCCTGCAGGGACCCTGATGGTTCGAGTGGTGGGCTGCAGGGACCTCCCAGAGACTATCCCCTGGAACCCTTCGCCCTCGGTGGGGGGACCTGGGGCCCCAGACTGCCGCACCCCCTTTCTGAGCCGCCCAGCCCGGGGCCTTTACAGCCGAAGTGGGAGCCTCAGTGGCCGGAACAGCCTCAAAGCAGAAGCGGAGAACACCAGTGAGTGACATCGTGGGCCCTGAGGGGTGGGGTGGGGTAGGGTGGGGGGTCCTGGGATGCCCCATATTTGTAATACGTTAAAAAACAGGGCCGGGCGCTGTGGCTCACGCCTGTAATCCTAGCACTCTGGGAGGCCGAGGCAGGCGGATCGCTCAAGGTCAGGAGTTCGAAACCACCCTGAGCAAGGGCGAGACCCTGTCTCTACTATAAATAGAAATAAATTAATTGGCCAACTAAAAGTATATATATAAAAAATTAGCCGGGCATAGTGGCACATGCCTGTAGTCCCAGCTACTCGGGAGGCTGAGGCAGAAGGATTGCTTGAGCCCAGGAGTTTGAGGTTGCTGTGAGCTAGGCTGACGCCACGGCACTCACTCTAGCTTGGTCAACAGAGTGAGACTCTGTCTCAAAAAAAAAAAAAAAAAAAAAAAAGTCCCCTAGAATGTTAGAGATGACGCTGATGTTTGCACAGGTGTGTTTGAGGACAGACGGCAAGGCCGATCCGTGCTGCCACAAACTTGCTGGGCTGTTGGGTTCTACGTGAACCTGGCGCTTCTTTGAAGGCTGGGATGCCGTGCAGGTGGGGTGGGTGCCTCTTTGGGGCTAGTTCAGAAGGAGGATTTATTTTGAACCCAAAACATCACTCCGTGATTCTTATTTTTTGAGTCTGTTCTTTAAACCCACAGTCCCCAATCCCCCGGCCACAGCCCAGGACGGGGAGGCGGCCTGTTAGGAACCAAGCTGTGCAGCCCACCTGAGCTCTCGAGCCTCCCCACCCCACCCCCCCATCCCTGGAAAAACTGTCTTCCATGAAACTGGTCCCTGGTGCCAAAAAGGTTGGGGACCGCTACTTTAAATACATCCTGGGGGATGGTTACTAATGTTAGTGGTTTATTTTTCATTTATTTTTAATGCCAAAGCCAAGCATACTGATTAAAACCAACAACAAAAAGGCTTTGTGGCTCCCCCACAGTAGGGGGAGCAGGGGCCACAGTACCTGGTAAATGAAGAGGGAATCGATGGAAATTCCCAGCTCTGGCTGTCGACAGAGCCCGTGAACCCTAACCCCGGTGTGCTGGGGAAGGTTCCCAGGTTCCAAGACGCAAGGGAACATTCCAGTCTCGAAACTTGAGATCTACGCTGTATTCCTCCAGGAAGGGAGGCTGGGAGGGGAGAAAAGTGTGAACGCAGATGGAAATGTAATTTTTTAATGACAGCAGCAGATGGCAAAAAGACACAAGAGTGTATTCACACCACGTCGGAGCCATCTGAGAGCGCCCGGCCCAGCCGCGACGTGCGCGGTGGGGCTGTCATGACGGCTCCCCTGCCAAACCCCGGAGCCGGCGGGCTGCAGGCAGGAACACGCAGGCCCCCCAGAGAGGGCCGGGAGGCGCTGCCAGGCTGTGCGGAGCCACAGGTAGATGGGGAAATACCTGCGGCCACCTGGGTTGAATCTGGAAGCTTCCCTGTGCCTGGTGAGGATAGTCGATGGGCTCTGCATTCAGACAGAACCATTCTTGGTGCCCTAGGTCGGGCCATCACCACTGCTCCCCTGCCTCCAGGTGAATCCCTGCTGCTAGACTGTCCCACCCCCAACTTCATCCACCCAGTGTTCTTTCCTACAACGTAAATCTATCGCGTCTCCCTTTGGGCTTTCTTATGGTGAAATAGCTTGCTTTAAATGGCCTCCCACTGACTTCAGGATCAAGGCCAAGCTCTTCAAGAAGCTTGCCAGGGCAGGCCCAGATTTGGCCTGACTTATCTTTCTTGCTTCACTCCTTGCCACTGCCTGCGCAGAACACCGCGCTCAGCAGGGAGGACAAACAGCTCGCAGGGCTGTTGAGAAAGAGCCACTACAGTTGTCAAGAGGGCAAACCACGATTTATTGAGCAAGGCTGTGTCAGACACCCCTGAGGACTTTACCTGCGTCAGTCCCTTTAAGCCTTGCAACAGCTGGAAGAGAAGGTAAAGTTCACAGTAGGTAACAGGTGAGGCCGTCGGGGCCCAATCGATCAGAGCTGCTGCCACTGGCCAGAAACACCAGGCCATGGATGCAGGTGACATCAGCCCTGACGGAGGTCAGGTCATCACCCAAAGACCCAGGCGCAGGTGCCTGCTCAAGTCACAGCATGGAGCTGGGTGCCTTCTATTCTAGGCACCCAGGGCTCGGTAGGGCGTCCCATCCTGCCTGGGAAGCGGCCCTTTCTTATTACCAGGGCACTCACAGTGACACACCCCTGGCTAGTGTCAGCTGAGGCGGGGGAGGCAGAGGTACCCCTGGAGGAGGTGTTTTCCATTCCAAATTTCTTTTTTGCAGCATGACTGTATCTCTAGCCCCCTCAGCTCAGGAACAGTAACGGTCCCACCAGCTGCCAGTTACTCTTCCCCCAGACCACGGGAGAGAAGCCGGGCTCAGTTTACGCCAGAGCAGTGGCCTCATCCGTGGCAGAGGAGTCTGAAAAACACGGATGTCCAAAGCGAGGCCTGGGCGTGAGGCAGGTGACCCTACTGCCCCGGTGGGGCTGCAGATCTGGGAAGCGTCTCCCCCGCCTCCTCGTGTCTTCACCGTAACTCACAGCTTTCCTGGGCTGTCGGTTTCCTTGCTATAGGAAACCCTATGTGAAAGAGATCTGGGCCTCGAGCTAGACTAAACAAGAGCTGGGTGAACACACTCGCTGCAGGTGCACCAAAGGTGCTCCCCAAACATGCTCGACCACAGAATCGCCTGTGCAGGCGGCAGCGGGGGGCGGTCCTCATCCCACACATGGCCAGCCCAAAAGTCAGACACAGGAATGAATGGCCCTTCAGAGCACCCCAGGCCCCAGCAGCTGCCTGCTTGCACGGGCCCTGTTGCAAAGGCTCAATTTCCGCACGTGGTTGGCACCTGCCACGGACAGCACAGCCACAGGCCATTCCCATCGCTGCCGAAAGAGGATGGCTTTATAAAATAAGGTATCTGGCCGGGCGCGGTGGCTCACGCCTGTAATCCCACACTCTGGGAGGCTGAGATGGGAGGATCGCTCGAGTTCAGGAGTTTGAGACCAGCCTGAGCAAGAGCGAGACCCCGTCTCTACCAAAAATAGAAAAAATTAGCCAAGTGTGATGGGGCATACCTGTAGCCCCAGGAGGCTGGGGCGGGAGGATCGCTTGAGCCCAGGAGCTTGAGGGTTGCAGTGAGCTATGATGATACCACTGCACTCTACCCAGGGCCACAGAGTGAGACTGTGTCTTAAAAAAAAAAAAAAAAAAGATATCCAAGGAGATGGCTCATTTTTGGAGAATCATTCGGTTGTTCTAAATTTTAACTCAACAAAAAGATACTGTAGTGCTGATTATCCTACTAGGTTCATGGCTTCAGTGGTATTTTAGGTGCCTGTAGGGGACCACGGGGAAGGCTTTTTTTAAAAAATAAATTTTATTTTAGAATAATTTTAGATTTACAGACAAGTTGCAAAGAGGGTCTCATATACTCTCCACCCAGTTTCCCCTGTTGTTAACCTTACATTACTCTGGTACGTTTGAGCCAATATTGGTATATTATTAGCTAAAGTGCCTGCTTTATTCAGATTTCCTCAGCTTTTGCCTAATGTCCTTCTTCTGTCCCAGGATCCCACCTGACATTTAGTCGTCACATCTCCTTAGGCTGCTCTTGGCTCTGACAGTTTCTCAGACTGTCCTTGTTTTTGATGACCTTGGCAATTCTGAGACCTGCTCGGGTATTTTGTAGAGTGTCCCCCAACTGAAATCGACTGTTTTTCTCTCGATTAGAGCGTGGTCATGGGTTTTTGGTGGACGACGTCCCCAGAGGTAAGAGGTAAAGCGTCATCGCTATATGTTCCATGTATTAAGGGAATATGCTGTCACCGTCCCTTGTCATTGCTGATGTCGACCTTTTTCACCACCTGGCTGAGGTCGTGTTTGCCAGGTTTCTCCACTGTGACGGTCCTGTTTCCCCCTTCCCCTAACCTTGCTCTTCAGCAGGAAGTCATGGTGGAGCCCGCACTGCAGGAGTGGGGACTCACGTGCCGCCTCCCTGCGGAAGAAGGATCTACATACCCGATGTGGAATTCTGTTGCACAGGTGACTTGTCTCTTTGCCTCCATTTATTTATTTATTCAATCAGTTATATCAGTATGGGCTCATCAATATTTATTTTACACTTTGGATTATAACCCAACAGTAATTATTTTGGTGCCCAAATAGTCTGGGAGTTCTTGCTGTTGGCCCCTGTGTCCCTCTGACGTATACTCACCGTGGTGGCTTTTGTGTCTGTTTTAAGGACTTCCTTGCTCTCTGGTACGACAAGATGCTTTACCTCCATCTCGTATATTCCCTGCCCAGGCCCAGACTCAGCCATTTCTCGTTTCTCAAGGGAGCCCCGGCTTCTTTTATTGAGAATGGTGTTCGAAAACAAGACCTGGTTGCGGGTGTGCTCACTGCCCTGGACGTTGCTGCTTCCAGGCCTCTCGGTGGACAGAGCAAGGGAGTAGGTGTGTGTGCACTAACTGTATACAAGGGGTATATGCACACGTCCACAAATACGTCTAGACCGGCAATCCCACTTCTGGGCATATATCCAAAGGGATTGAAATCGGTGTGTGGGAGAGATGTCTGCACTCCATGTTCACGGCAACATCACTCACAATAGCCAGGATAATGACTCACCCTGAGTGTTCGTCAGGGGATGAATGGATCTTAAAATGTGAGTCAAGGTGCACTGGCTCACGCCTGTAATTCTAGCACTCCAGGAGGCTAAGGTGGGAGGATCCCTTGAGCTCAGAAGTTCAAGACCAGCCTGAGCAAGAGGGAGACCCGGTCTCTATTAAAAATAGAAAAATTATCCTAGCATCGTGGCACATGCCTGTAAGTCCTAGCTACTCGGGAGGCTGAGGCAGGGGGATCGCTTGAGCCCCAGGAGTTTGAGGTTGTTTTGAGCAAGGCTGACACCATGGCACTCTACTCAGGGAGACAGAGTGAGACTCTGTCTCAAATAAAAAAAAATTCATTAAAAAAAAATGATGTGTATGTGTATATATATATATACATATATATACACATACACAGACAATAGAATAGTATTCAGTCTTTAAAAAGTAGGAAATTCTGCCATATGTGACAACATGGGTAAACCTGAAAGCCAGGCACAGAAAGACAAACACTGCATGATCTCACTTCTATGCGGAATATAAACAATTTGAACTCATAGAGAGTAGAGTGGTGGTTACCAGGGGACGGGGATCAGGGCAGCAGATGTTGGCCGAAGGGTACACCGTTTCAGCCACTCAAAGGAATAGGTTCTGGCAAACTATTGTACAGCATGGTGACTGCAGTCAATAATAATACATATTTCAAAACAGCTAAAATAGTGGATTTTAAATGTTCCTTTAAATGAGTAGTATTTGAGACGATGGATATATTCATTAGCCTGATTTGGTCATTCCACAATGCATGCTTATCTCAAAACATCACATGTATACATGTGATGTAAATATATATACCCATATATTGTAAATATATACAATTATCATTTGTCAAAAATAAAATGAAACATAAAATACAAAAAACAAAACAAAAATACTCCTATATGCATCCATCGGTATCTTTATTAAGCTAAACACAAGTCCATACTGACGTCTACAACCGTAAATCGTTACCAGGTGGGTCATTTTAGCCTTCTAGGGGAGACATTTTCAGAACAGGAAACAATGGTGTAGGGCCCCGACCCCCCCACACACCTTAAGCAGCACCCTCAGCTCTGCTGTCCCACCTCTTCAGTTTTCTTCTTGCCTGTTGGCCGTCTGGTTCCCGCACTCAGAGAGGCCAGGTATGAGGATGGGCTTTCAGAAGGCCCCTCTGGAGCTCACAGCTGGCTGCCAGGATTGGCTCAGAGCTGGAGCAGATTGGGACAAATCCCTTCCCAGTGTCCTCAATTATGAAAACCTCCTGGGGAACTGAAGTGGGCGGAATGCCTGGGTGTACCCTAGCCCTCTAAGTCAGAAAGTCTGAGCCTGGGGCTTAGAGAGGGGCATTTTAAAAAACAGCTTTATTGAGGCATAATTCACGTGCTATAAAATTTACCTTTCTAAAGTGTACAATTCGGTGGGTTCCGGTCTATTTACAGAGTTGTGCAACCGTCACCACTGTCTAATTCCAGAACCTATCACCCCAGAATTGCCCGTTAACAATCTCTCTCCATTCCCCCTCCCCCAGCCCCTGGCAACCATTAATCTACTTTCCGTTTCTAAGTACCTATTTTGGACATTTCACAGAAATGGAATGATACAACGTGTGGACTTGGGGGTCTGGCTTATTTCACCCGGCATCACGTTTCTGAGGTTCATCCATGTCGTAGTGGGTACTGGTACTTCATCGTGATTTATGGCGGAACGGAAATGCACTGTTTCGTTTACCCGAGCGTCGGGTGATGGACACTGGGTTGTTTCCACGTTTGGGCTGTTATGAATCACGCTACCATGAAGGGAAAGACGTTGTTAGCAAGCCTGCCAGGTGATTCCCATGCGCGCTCGAGTTGGAGGCACCACCGCGGTGCAGTCTGTAAACCTGCGTGCACGCTACCCCATCTTGTCCTCCCAGAGGTCCAGGTAAGCCAGCAGCAGCATGGTCCCCACTTTACAGATATGGACACTGAGACTCCGTGGTGGGGACCCTGGGGCTCCGGTAGCTCTCCTGCCCATCCCACCGCAGCCTCTCTGCGCTTTCTCATCAGCTCTTTCCCTTCACTCTTTTACGGGCTGCACAAATCAGGAAGTGGGGCCTCGCCAGCTTTGGAGCACAGACATCTGCCAGTCAGGAAAACATTCCCTCATCCATCAAAACCCAGACAAGCTGGCACTCTCTCTCTGCAGCCGCCTGAGGCAGTTTCTATTTTGGGAGGGGCTGGGTGGCCCACAGCTTCCACTCCTGCCAGAACACTCCAGGCTCCTTCTCTTCCTACCTTATTTTGAAGATGAAGAGACTGAGGTTCAAAGTGGTCACATAGCATCCGGAGTGACCTTTTGTTTTCTTTGAGAATCTCTGTCTTAATACATGACCTAATGAAGGTAACACACAGTAAAATCTCCAAGTCTGTAAATGACAACTTGCAAGGCAGGTACACAACAGACATATCTTTCCATGTGAGTGGGCAGAACCTAATTGGACCCTTAGTTCATCTTCCCAACAACCCCAGCACCATGGGGGAGTCTGGGAGGAGAGCTCCGGGTTAGCTGGGGTGGAACGGTTTTTTGTGGGATACAGAGCCCTGGAAACCACGCGTTCCCTGTGGTTTTTCTCAGGGCCAAAATGATCGAGGTTTCAAATGTGAGGCCAGCCCAAGACCAGCTGCTTCACCTCCCAGGAAGCTTTCCTGGCCCATTACCTGCCCGTCAAAATCACCCTGGCCCTGGTGACAGCTTTCTGTCCTCACCCCACTCCTGAATCACAACTCCCCAGGAGTGTGCACGTCGACGCCGAGAGCCTTCTGGGGGACTGTGACACACGTGGGTGCCACCAGCTGCCATCGTTGCGCTCGCGCCCGTGCACGGAGGGCGTGGGGTTCGGCGAGCACCTGGGCCGTCGGCACGTGTCCGCTCGGGCCTCGCCTGGTGCTCGCCGGCGTGCAAACGCTCAGCTGCTTCCCTGAAGGGTTTGCATTGGAAGAGGTGGGGTGGGGTGGAGGAGTCTGCGTTTTTACTGATTTTTAACCAGTGTGTAGAGAGAGAGCAGAAGATAATGAGAGGAAACAACGTCTTTCCTCAACTCCGGCGCCCGGCTAAATGAATTTATTCAGGGCCCGACGCAGAACGCTGGTGTAGACACGGCCTCGAGCCCCCCTCCCCCAGCTCCTGACTCAGGTGTTCACAGGTGGGCGCCCGGGCGGGTGTAAGGACCCCAGACGCGGCGCCAGGTGCAGCAGCCCGCGGGGGGGCGGGGCCGGGGCGCAGCCGCTCTCAGACGCGCCAATCCGCGGGCTCGTAGCAACCGCGGGCTCCGTCTCCCGCCGCGCGGCGGAGAGCGCCGCATTGGCCGCCGCAGGCCGCCTTCCGGCGGGGGCGGGTTTGGCGCTGTGGCGGGAAAGCGGCGGCCATGGCTTCTCCTCCCGGACGCCGAGGGGCCTGAGGGGCCAGCGCAGTCCCGGGCCGACAGCTTGCGCTGCCATGGACGCGGCCGAGGTGGAGTTTCTGGCCGAGAAGGAGCTGGTGACCATTATCCCGAACTTCAGTTTGGATAAGATCTACCTCATCGGGGTGAGGGCGGCGGGGCCGGCGCGTTCCGGGAGGCCCGGGCTGGGGCGCGGGGTCCGGCCCCTCGAGGAGGGCGGCCCGGGCTGGGGTCGTGGCGGGTCTCGGGGCGCTCCCCGCTCCTCGTTTCTGCGGAAACCGCTTGCGCCGGGCCGCGGACCTGCTCTCCTGGGTCCCGGCCTTTCGGGCGCGGGAGCGAGGCTCCGAGAGCCGGACTTCGCGTCCGGGAGAGGGGAGCCCCCGCGACGCCGAAGGCCCGTGCGCGAGGCCTGCCCTGTAAGGGAGGCCGTGGGTGGGCCCGGGGGAAAGAGGTTCGGCCTTCGCGGGCCGGCCGTGGGCTTAACTAAGCGCTTCGCAGGTGACCGCAGGTGTGTGACATCCGCAGCTCTGGGCAGGTCCCGGTGGACTGCGCGCAGGAGACCACACGGGTGTGGGAGTGCCTTCCCGCGGGTCCGCAGTAACAGCTGATGTTCGTTTACTTGGACTTCTAGTTACGCACTGCCTTGATCCTTCCTTGATAGCAACGAGGTGCGGTGATACCTTTCGGTTTTTATTTTGCTTTTGCCTTAACGGGAGTTGTTTTACCTTTGGCAGGGGGACCTGGGGCCTTTTAACCCCGGTTTGCCGGTGGAGGTGCCTCTGTGGTTGGCGATTAACCTGAAACAGAGACAGAAATGCCGGTTGCTCCCTCCGGAGTGGATGGATGTAGGTAAGGATGGGGTGGAGGCTGGTTCGGGGTGACGCCCCAGGGTGGGGGCGTGGGGACTCCTTCCTGCCCTGGTCGTGTTGCAGCTACTCCATTGTCCCCTGATGGGCTGAAACGACTGGTTCCAGATCCACCTCTCTGCACGGTCTGCTGACCACTGACACGAACATCGTGTTAGTTTTTGGAGTGTCTGAAAGTTTTAGTTCATATTTTGATTTTAGACATTTCAACGTTAAAAATTATGACCTTTATCAGGAGTTCGAAACCAGCCTGAGCAAGAGCAAGACCTGTCTCTACTAGAAATAGAAATTAATTGGCCAACTAAAAAAAAAAAAAAAATATATATATATATATATATATATATATATATATAAATTAGCAAATCATTGTGGCGCGTGCCTGTAGTCCCAGCTACTCGGGAGGCTGAGGCAGGAGGATCACTTGAGCCCAGGAGTTTGAGGTTGCTGTGAGCTAGGCTGACGCCACGGCACTCTAGCCTGGCAACAGAGTGAGACTCTGTCTCAAAAAAAAAAAAAAAATTATGACCTTTAAAGAAGCATTTGTTCTAGATTTTTAAAAATGAATGTAGATTAGCGTGTTCAGAAGCAGGGGCGTTATCTCGCCTTACAGAGAGTACATGAAGGTAATGCATCACCACACAGTGGAATACTGTTCAGCCATAAAAAGGATGGAGTTCTGATATGTGCTACAATGTCAGTGAACCTTGGAAACGTTATGCTGAGTGAAAGAAACGAGGCACGAAAGACCCCATGATTCCATTTACATGAACTGTCTAGAATCGGCAAATCTGTAGAGGCAAAGTAGATTAGTGGTTGCCTAACTATGGGAGTTTGGGGGGTGATGAAGAGATTACTGGGTTTCTTTTGGGGATGATGAAAATATTCTAAAATTGATTGTGGTGATGGCTGCACAACACCATGAATATACTGAAAACCATTGTACTATTCAAGTATGTGAATTGTATGGTGTATTATGCCTTAATGAAGCTGTTAGAAAAAACAGAAGGCATCAAAGATGCAGACAGACTTTATCCTGAGCCTTTGCAATCTTTTTCCTATCTTAGAGATGTGAGCGATTCGTTATAGAAAAAAATCTTAATTTTATTTCGTGGGAGGGGGCATGTGCATGCAGGTAGAATTTGAAAAGCTTCAGAGTGATTTGGATTGCCTCCTCCCCATTGGTAATCACCTGGGAGTGCCTACCTCCTGGAAGCAAGAACTCTGTCAGCCAGCCACTCTCAAATCAGTTTAAGAAAGATGGCTTGGACATGTTCCACCTGTTCTCTGTTCTAGTGGGGGTTGTGACTCTGGTCCTGAAACATAATGGGAAACTCCAATTCCTCTGCTTTGAGGGGCTTCCTTAGGGAGCTGCACCAGGCCGCATTAGCACTGCAGCAGCTCCAGGCTTCTCTATGATCAGCCTCTGGCCACTTTGGCCCATCCAGCCCTAAAGTGATATGGGGCAAAAGCCCATAATTGCAAGCTGGGTGGGGCTGTATTGTGGTGGGAAGCGGTGCAGTACCCATTAGCCAGTTGGTGGACTCTGCCAAAGAGCCTGCTGCCTGCTAACTTACCTACCTGTTCTGCACCATACCTACCTGTTCTGAGACTTTGTATAAATGGAATATCTAGTATGTCACTTTTTGGTCTCTGACTCCTTTTCAACACAATGCATTGTTTTGTTTGTTTTTTTTTTTCCTCTCCCGGAGACAGTCTTGCTCTGTTGCCCTGGCTAGGGTGCAGTGGTGTCATCGTAGCTCACAGCAACATCAAACTCCTGGGCATAAGCGATCCTCCTGCCTCAGCCTCCTGAGCAGCTGGGACTACAGGCATGCAGCACCACATTGGGCTAATTTTTTTCTGTTTTTAGTAGAGATGGGGTCTCACTCTTGCTCAGGCTAGTCTCGAATTCCTGACCGCAAGCAATCCTGCTTTAGCCTCCCAGAGTGCTAGGATTACAGGTGTGAGCCACTGTGCCCAGACCAACAGAATGTTTTGGAGATTCACCCCTGTTGCTGCATGGATCATTACACCATTCTTTCATTGTTGAGTACTGTTCCATTGTATGAGTATGCTGTATTTTTTTTTTTTTTTGAGACAGAATCTCACTGTGTTGACTGAGCTAGAGTGTCGTGGCGTCAGCCTAGCTCATAGCAACCTCAAATTCCTGGGCTCAAGCGATCCTTATGCCTCAGCCTCCCCAGTAGCTGGGACTATAGGCATGTGTCACCATGCCCGGCTAATTTTTTCTACATATTTTAGTTGGCCAATTAATTTCTTTCTATTTTGGTAGAGACGGGGTCTCGATCTTGCTCAGGTTGGTCTTGAACTCCTGAACTCAAACAATCCTCCCACCTCGGCCTCCCAGAGTGCTAGGATTACAGGTGTGAGCCACCGCGCCCGGCCTTAGTATACTGTATTTTTTTTTTTTTTTTTTTTTTGAGACAGTCTCACTTTGTTGCCCAGGCTAGAGTGCTGTGGCGTTAGCCTAGCTCACAGCAACCTCAAACTCCTGGGCTGAAGGGATCCTTCTGCCTCAGCCTCCCAAGTAGCTGGGACTACAGGTATGTGCCACCATGCCCGGCTAATTTTTTTTCTATATATATTTAGTTGGCCAATTAATTTCTTTCTATTATTAGTAGAGACGGGGGTCTCGCTCTTGCTCAGGCTGGTTTCGAACTCCTGACCTTGAGCAATCTGCCGGCCTCAGCCTCCTAGAGTGCTAGGCGTGAGCCACCGCGCCCGGCCAGTATACTGTATTTTTGATTCACCCATTCTTTTCTGTTGGTAGATATTTGGGTTTCCCGGTTTTGGCTATTCTTAATAAGGCTGCCACAATGTTCTTGTCTAAGTCTTTTTGTAGATATATTTTTATTGGGCAAATATCTATACGGGCAGACTTGCTGGGTCATAGGACAGATGATGCTTAACTTCGTAAAAGCTGCCAACTGGTGTTTTGAAGTGGCTGAGGCTTTATAATCCTACCAGATGTGTTCCATGTCCTGGCCAAAAATTTGTTGATGGTACCTTTTTGATTTGTTGGAGTGTTTGAATGGAGGTGTTTCATAATTTGCTTCAGATGTTAAAAAATGAAAGGATTACTCTGCTATGTAGACAAGGTGTGTGTGGGGGGAGGGGGAGGTGTAGGGAATTATCCAGGCAAAAGCTGAGAGTGGCCTCTAGCCGATGGAGGTGGGGCGATGTGGTTGGTGTCTGTTTTGAAGGAAGAAGTAGCAGGATTGGCTGAAGGACTGGCGATGGGGTGTGAGGGAGAAGAGTTAAGGTTGAAGGCCAAGGCTATCAGCTTGGCCCAGAAGGAGGTAGAGCTGCTTTTCTTGACGCGAGGCAGGCTGCAGGAGCAGTGTGCGGACCAGGAGTTGGTTTGAATGTGTTATGTTGAAGGTGTCTTAGATAACCAGGTGGAAGTTGCATGGGCAGTGGGATATTGATTTGGGAGCTAGGGCAGGATGGAGGATGGAGGATGTAAATTTGAAAGTCATCCTGAGCAAATAGTGGCGGTTGAGACAGGATGAGATCACCTGGGTGTGAGTTTAGGTAGTAGAGAAGGGGTTGGGAGCTGGACTCTGTTCCCCAGCTCTCAGAGGTCAAAAGGAATCAGCAAGAGAAGGGTGGCCAGTGAGGTCAGAATAAAGCTCAATGAGAGGGTGTTCCAGAAGCTAAGTGACAGGGAGGATGACTGAGCAGTTGATGAGAAGCAGCTGTTGGGTTTGGCCACGTGGAGGCTGTGGGCCTTGGTGAGCCACAGTTGGTGGAGGGGCTGGTGGAGGAGTGAATGGGAGGAGAGGACGTTAACAAGAGGGTCAGACAACTCGATGTCTTGTAGAAGGCATGAGAAATGCATTGGTAGCTGGAGAAAGATTTGGTGTCAGAGGGGAGGGTCTTTTTAAGATGGGAGATGATAGTGCGTTTGGAAGATGAAGCAGTGAGGGACAATAACCATTCAAAAGCATGAGGGCTGCTGGAGTGTGTTCTTATGCAGGTGAGTGGCAGGTCCAGGGCACAGCTGGAAGGCTGGTCCTTGAGTGAGTGGGAACAATGTGGGGGGTGGGAGGGTGTGCAGGCACGTTCAGCAAGGTGTCAGGTGAGAACTGGGCGGTGGGTGGAGGAGGTGCTGGCGATGGAGGAGGGGGCAGTGGACCAGGGAAGTATGAGGATTGAAAGACGGCACCCAGGGCCCTGGAAATGGGTGGGCGACCCTTTAGAGTGGGACCTGCAGCAGAGTTGTGCTCCGTGTGTGTCCCTTACCCACACCTCACAGTCCACAGCTGGGGCTGGGATTTCTCGGGCCAGTAGGACAGAGCGAAGGGGGTACATGAGAATGGTGCTGATGCTGGGGGGAACTGGACACAGCTGTGTGAGTCTAGATCCTGGGCTTTACCCACTCGGATACCATTTCATGCTAGGCTAGGGGTGGCTGCAGTTTGAGAGTTGTCTTGCTTCCCTCTGAACAAGGCTCAGAACAAATAAGTTTCTTGTGTCACTGATTGCTTTGATCACTTATTGCATCAAAGGTAAAATACTGGCTGGGTGCGGTGGCTCACGCCTGTAATCCTAGCACTCTGGGAGGCTGAGCAAGAGCGAGACCCCGTCTCTACTAAAAATAGAAAGAAATTAATTGGCCAACTAAAAAAAATATATATATATATATATATATATATATATAAAAATTAGCCAGGCATGATGGTGCATGCCTGTAGTCCCAGCTACTCGGGAGGCTGAGGCAGAAGGATTGCCTGAGCCCAGGAGTGTGAGGTTGCTGTGAGCTAGGCTGATGCCACAGCACTCTAGCCCGGGCAACACAGTGAGAGTCTGTCTCAAAAAAAAAAAAAGGTAAAATACTTTGCCCTTTCCCTAAAAAAAAAAAAAAAAAAAAAAATACTGTTTTTAGGAATCTATCCTGCAGGCCAAAGCAACAACAACAAAAACTTTCTTAGAGAAATTTTCGAGGAGAAGGCCTCGAATCATCTATATAATTAACCAAATGTTATTCCAAAAAGTTTTTTCATGTATTTGCTAGTCAATCAAGTAGGTAACATAGATGTTTGATAAACTTGGAAGGTTTAAAACATATTTTGGTTATAATGATGGTAAAATGTATTAACTTTTGAATTTCAGAAAAGTTGGAAAAGATGAGGGATCATGAACGGAAGGAAGAAACCTTCACCCCAATGCCTAGCCCGTACTACATGGAACTTACCAAACTCCTATTAAATCAGTAAGTAGATCTCATTTCTTAGCGTCCATACTTAAGAATGGACTCACGGTTCCCTGCCTCTAACTCTTCACCCTCCCCTTCTTGTTCCCTGCTCATTGCCACAGTAAGTGGCAGCACTGGCTACCCAGTTCCTCAGATCAGTCACCTGGAGGCCATCTCTTTGCACGCACACTTGCCAGACTCTCTCCGTATCTGTGTGTATCGCATGTGCGCTCGCTCCCCCCTCCCCCTCTCCTTCTCCTCCCTCCCTCCCTCTCTCTCTCCCCCCCCTCTCTCTCTCTCCCTCTCCCTCCCTCCCCCCTTCCCCTCCCTCCCTCCCTCTCTTTCTCTCTCTCTCTTCCCCTCCCTCCCTCCCTCCCTCTCTTTCTCTCTCTCTCTTCCCCTCCCTCCCTCCCTCCCTCTCTTTCTCTCTCTCTCTTCCCCTCCCTCCCTCCCTCTCTTTCTCTCTCTCTCTTCCCCTCCCTCCCTCCCTCTCTTTCTCTCTCTCTCTCTTCCCCTCCCTCCGTCCCTCTCTTTCTCTCTCTCTTCCCCTCCCTCCCTCCCTCTCTTTCTCTCTCTCCCTTCCCCTCCCTCCCTCCCTCTCTTTCTCTCTCTCCCTTCCTCCCTCCCTCCCTCCCTCCCTCTCC
>CAUYRT010074212.1:0-26741 GCA_963574885.1 Lepilemur ruficaudatus | reverse complement strand
CAGTACCTAGCAACAGATACGTGTTTGGTTTTCAGTAAATACTTTCTAAATGAATGAGAAAAGTTTGAGAAATATTTTTGCTGTTTAGAATCATTGTCTAATAGAATTTCTGGGGAATCCCATTGATAGACCCAAAGAAGGTCTTTGGAGAGCAGCAGGGAAGCTAAGATGTGAACATGAACCAAGTGATATTTTTATGCTCAGGGATGTTTGAGGGGAAAATAACATTCAGCAAAGTCACAATTTATTGTACAATTTAACAAAGTAATCAGATTCAGAGGGTCCAATCCATGGAAATAAGACTAAACTCTCCAGGGGTGGCCATTTTAGAATTTGGCAGGAAATTAGGATGGAGCTGTAACAATGCCCTCAATGCTCTCCTGCATGGAGACTGGTTTGCCATTTCTGTGTTCCTGGTTACAGATGTCTCTCTTTGGTAAGATGGTTGCTACACATAGAAGATTCCAATATATCAGGCTTAATTATAGCGTGCAGTCCAAATCGTTTGCTTCTTGCCACCACAAAGCACTTTTTAACAGTATGTCCTTGTATCAAAATAGTTCAGTGTTCTTTAAGGAGCAACAGAGCCAGTGGGAGACAAAAGAATTACATTGTCAGTTTCCTTGAAAATGTTGACATGAAGTTTATTACTTCTGTGGTAAAACCCCGTTCCAGTTAGAAAGCGAAGAGACCACTGTGATCCCAAGGGATATGTACACAACTTTGGGTTGTGTAGCATAAATACGATGAACCCATCTTGGTTATTAACTGTAAAGGCAAAAAAAAGAAAGAGAAGGATACACATGTCCATTGCAGGAACCAGCATTTTTTTTTTTTTTTTGCTCTGAGGTTTTTCAGTAAGGCTTTCCGTAACGAGGGAAAAGTGTCTCTGACAAAACAAATAAAATGGTGATGGTATACTTTTTGCAAAGTAAGCCTTTGCAGGCTCAATTCTGGACTGTGAGCTTGTGGCAAAGCATATAGATAGATAGGTTAGTCTAGGGAACGTTGGATTTTTATTCCCTCATTTTGTACCTTATTCTACATTGGTTTTCTTCCTAATGGACATTTGTTGAAGGTCCAAACTATATTGCATTTTTACTTGTGGTCCTTTTCAGTTTTTTAAGAGCTAGAGTCTTTTCTTCTAACCTCCAGTCTCTCAGGATTCAGTTGCAAAAACAAAATAATAATGCAAATCTATTAGAAGTCACCTGTGCTTCCTGATGGGGCTGTGTACAGTTTGTGTTCCAAGCTGCACACATGGATCTTGCTTGTTTGTCCAACGATAAGCATTCTCTTTCCCAAGCTCGATGTTACTGTTCTCTCTTAGATGGATAGTAGTAGTTTGCACCTGTTCTGTAGGAACCAGAAAAAAAAGCTTTAAAAGCACAAAGTAATCCTTCCAACAGTCCTCCAGGCTGGTGTTACCTCTTCATAAATGGGAAAGTGCTGTGGCAGAGAAGGCAGATTAACTGAAGCAAGGTTATCTGGCAGAAAATGATGTAGGAACTGTCTGAGCCCTTCCATCAGACTTGATAGCTATTCATCTTTCCAGCGTAGTTAAATTGCACACATTTAAAGTATACAATATGTATAGACCTATCATATCCTTACCACAAGCATGACAATGAACATATTTATCACACCCAAATGTTTCCTTGTACCCCTTTGTATTCTATAACTCCTCTCCCCCTCCTTCAGTGTCTCCAGGCAACCACTGATTTGCTTTCTGTCCATTATATATTAGGTTGCATTTTTAAAAATTTTGTGTAAATGGAACCATATAGCGTGTACTTTTTTTTTGGTCTGGCCTGTTTCACTTGCTGTAATTATTTTGAGATTCATCATGTTGTGTATCAACATGTGTGTTCCTTTCTCATTGCTGAGTAGCATTCCATTATATGAATATGTCACAATTTAGCTGGGTGCAGTAGCTCACATCTGTAATCCCAGCACTTTGGGAGGCCAAGGCAGGAGGGTTGCTTGAGGCTAGTAGTTCAAGATCAGCTTAGGCAGTGTAGTGAGATCTTATCTCTACATAGAAACTAAAAATAAAAAAAATTAGCTGGGTGCCACAGTGCATACCTGTAGTTCCAGTTATTTGGGAGACTGAGGTGGGAGGATCACTTGAACCCAGGAGTTTGAGGTTACAGTGAGCTATGGTCACACCATTGTACTCTAACCTGGGCAACAGAGTAAGACCCTGTCTCTAAAAAAAATAAATAAAATAAATATATACCACAATTTGTTTATTTGCTTGTTGATGGACTTCTGAGTTTCCAAGTTAACTTTTTAAGGCACTGCCAAACCATTTACAAAATGGTTGTACCTTTTTTTTTTTTTTTTGCCATATTGGAGGATTTTTTTTAAATTTTTAATTATGGGTACATAATAGTTGTATATATTTATGGGGTGCATGTGATGTTTTGGTACAGACATACATGTGTAGTGGTCAAATCAGAGTAATTGGGGTATCCATCACCTCAAGCATTTATCATTTCTTTGTGTTAGGAACATTCCAATTCTACTCATTTATTTTAAAATATACAACAAATTATTGTTAACTATAGTTACCCTGTTGTGCTAGTGAATACTAGATCTTATTCATTCCAACTATATTTTTCTTCTTGTTAGCCATCCCCACTTTATCCCTTCTTCTTCCTATCCTTCCCAATGTCTGGTAACCATTGTTCTACTCTCTATCTGTATGAGTTCAATTTTTGAAATTTTTATCTCCCGCATATGAATGAGAACATACAAAATGTGTCTTTCTGTGCCTGGCTTATTTCATTTAAGATAACATCCTCCAGTTCCATCCATGTTGTTGCAAATGACAGGATTTCATTCTTTTTTATGGCTGAATAGTGTTCCATTGTATGTATGTACCACGTTTTCTTTATTCATCCGTTGATGGACACTTAGGTTGATTCTATATCTTGGCTATTGTGAATAGTGCTGCAATAAACATGGAAGTGCAGAGATTGCTTCAATATACTAATTTCCTTTCTTTCAGATATGTAGCTAGCAGTGGGATTGCTGGATCATACAGTAGTCCTGTTTTTAGTTTTTTGAGGAACCTCCATAGTGCTCTTCATAGTGGCTGTACCAATTTGCATTCCCATCAACAGCATATGAAGGTTCCTTCTCCACGTCCTCACCAGCATTAGTTACTGCCTGTCTTTTGAATAAAAGCCATTTTAACTGGTGGTTGTACCATTGTAAAATTTCATAGCAGCGTGTGAGATGTGAAAGTTCTAGTTGCTCTACATCCTTGCTAACGCTTGGTGTGGTCAGTATTTTTTGTTTTAGCCATACTAGTGGGTAGGTATGGGTATCTTCTTTTAGTTTTAATTTGCTTTTCCTTCATGACTAACAATGTTCGGTGTCTTTTCAAGTACTAATTTGCCATCAATATATCTTTTTTGGTGGTGTCTGTTCTTTTGCCCATTGGGGCTGGTGAGGGAGTTGTTTGTCTTACTGAATTGTAACAGTTCAGTATTTAAAAACGTGTTTTAAAATATTTTCTCCCAGTCCATGGCTTGCCTTGTTACTTTCATAACAATCATTTAAAAAATTTAAATTTTGATGAATTGTAATTTATTTATTTGTTTCAATGATCTTTTTCTACCCAATTTGAGGAAATTGGGTAGTTTGTGTCATTCAGAGAATTTGTGCATTTTGTCTATTGGCAAACTTATTGGCAGAAAGTTGTTCATGAATGTTCCCTTATCTTTTTAATATCTATAGAATTTTTTTTAAAGACAGGATTTCACTCTGTCACCTGGGTTAGAGTGCAGTGGCCTCATCATACCTTACTGCAACCTTGAACTCCTGGGCTCAAACCGTCCTCCTGCCTCAGACTCCTGAGTAGCTGGGACTAAGGTGCGCACCACCACACCCAGCTAATTTTTTCTTTTTTTTGTAGAGACAGGATGTTGTTCTTGCTCAGGCTAGTCTTGAACTCCTGGCCTCAAGCAGTCCTTCCACCTCAGCCTCCCAAAGTGCTAGGATTATAGTTCTGTTTTCTATTTCAGTAATTCCTGCTCTGATCTTCATTATTTCTTTTTTTTTTTTCTTTTTCTTTTTTCTTTCTTTTCCTTGAGATGGCATCTGTGCTATGTTGCCCAGGCTGACCTCAAACTCCTGAGCTCAAACATTCCTCCTGCCTTAGCCTCCGGAGTAACTGGGACTATAGGTGCACGCTACTGCACCCAGTTTTTAATTTTTATTATTTCTTTTCTTCTAATTACTTGGGATTTGATTTGCTAATCTTTTTCTGATTTCTCAAGAGGGGAATTTAAGATCATCAATTTGAGATTTTTTTATTTTCTAAAACAGAGCCATCCCTAATTTGAAAATCTGAAATGCTCCAAAATCTAAATCTTTTTGAATGCTCGCGTGATGACACTCAAAGGAAATGCCATGTTAGAACATTTCAGATTTCAGATTATCATATTAGGGGATGGTCGACCAGTATAATGCAAATATTCCAAAATCCAAAAAGATCCAAAATTTGAAACACTTCTGATCCTAAGTATTTCAGATAAGGAATACTCAATCTATATATGTTTTATTATTATAAGTTTCCTTTTAGCTCTGCCACATGCATTTTCGTATGTCATGTTTTCATTTTTATTCAGTTCAAATTTTTCTTTTGATTTTATCTTTGACCAATGAGTTATTTAGAAGTGTGTTGTTGAATTTCCAAGTATTTGGGGATTTTCTAGTATCTTTCTATTATTGATTACTACTGTAATATCATTGTGGTCAGAGAACATACTTAGTCTGATGTAAACCTTTTTAAATTTATTAAGACTTGTTTTGGGCCCAGAATATAGCCTTATGTTGCTAAATACTCCTTGAGTACTTGAAAAGGATGTGTATTGTGCTGTTGTTGGGTGGAGTGTT
This sequence comes from Lepilemur ruficaudatus, assembly GCA_963574885.1. Classification (NCBI taxonomy): domain Eukaryota; kingdom Metazoa; phylum Chordata; class Mammalia; order Primates; family Lepilemuridae; genus Lepilemur; species Lepilemur ruficaudatus. The sequence goes on along the minus strand of CAUYRT010074212.1, from coordinate 21,833 downwards.
TTATAGATGTCAAATATGGTAAGTCAGTGATCATAATGTTCAAGTCTTCTATATTCTTACAGATTTTCTGTCTGCCTGTTCTATCAATTATTCAGACGGGGATGTTGAAACCTCTGACTGTAATTGTGGATATGTCTGTTTTTCCTTTCAGTTCTTTCAGCTTTTGCTTCGTGTATTTTGATGTTCTTCTAGGTGCTTAAACATCGTATGTTTTCTTGTTTAATTGACTCTTTTATCATTGTGAAATAATGTTCTCTGGTAATATTCTGTGTTACATATTAATATAGCCACTATAGCTTTCTCATAATTGGTGTTAGCGTGGTATATCTTTTACCATCTGTTACGGACCAGACTGTGACCCCCTCCCCATCAAAATTCATATGTTGAAGCCCTAACTCCCAGGGTTATTGCATGTGGAGATAGGGCCTTTGAGAAGGTTAAATGGGGCCCTAAGAATGGAGCCCTAATCCAGTAGGACTGGTATTCTTCAAAGAAGATGAAGAGACACCAAAAGTGCATGCACACATCTATGGTGTAGAACTTTAGAAGGGTAAACTTCTCTTTCTCCCTCCTGGTTTTTGTGCTACTCTTGTCATACATTTTACTTCAACATGTTATAAATTCTGTTACATATTGTTGTTCTTTTTGTTTAAAGCTGTCTTTTAAAGAGAGATTTTTTTTAAAAATAAGAAAGAAGTCCTTTATATTCACCCACATATTTGCCATCGCTCTTCATTCCTTTGTAGATCCAGATTTCTGCCTGGTATCTGTTTCCTTCTGCCTGAACAACTTCCTTTAACATCTCTTGTAGTGCTGGTCTATTGGTGATGACTTCTGTCACCTGTGTGTATCTGCAAAAGTATCTGTCTTCACTTTTGAAAGATATTTTCACCAGCTATAGTTTTCTGGGTTGATAGGAGTTTATTGTTTGTTTGTTTTTGTCTTTCAGTATTCTGTGTTGCTCCACTGCCTTCTGGCTTTCTTGATTTTCAGTGTGAAGTCTACTGTCATTCATATATGTGCCCCTCTGTTGTAATTTGTCCCTTTTTATGGTTGCTCTTAGGATGTTTTCTTTATCATCGGTTTTGAATAGTTTCATTATGATGTGCTTTAGCATAGTTTTCTTCATGTCTCGTGTGTTTAAGGCTTGTTGAGCTTAAGTCTGTAGTTTATAGTTTTGATCATGATACATTTCAAATATTTTTCCTGCCCTCATCTACTTTTCAGAGAATATAATTACATGTATATAATATAATTATAAATTATATATAATTATAAATTATTATAGAATAAATGTATATTATAAAACATAATTACATGTATATTAGGCTGTTTGATGTTGTCCAACCATACTTCACTGATGATCTGTTCATTTTTTTTTCAGTCTTTTTTTCTTTGTGCTTTATTTTATTAGTGTCTGTTACTGTCTTCGAGTTGACTCTTCCTTTTCTTCTGCAGGGTGTAATCTGCAGTTAATCTCATCCACTGTATTTTTCGTCAGACATTATATTTTTCTTCTTTAGATGTTCAATTTGGTCTTTTTGTATCTTCCATGTTTCTAGTTAATATGCTGAAGCTTTTCTCTGCCTTCCTCATTTTACATATCAATTGTAGTTATAATAACAATTTTAGTGTCTTTGTCTTCTAATTCTGTCATCTGTGTTGTTTTTACTGACGGTTTTTCTCCTCTTTATGGATGATATTTTCCTACTTCTTTGAGTGCCTGCTAATTTTTTATTAAAATTCAAATATTGTGAATTTTACCTCGTTGGATGTCTAATTTTGTTTGTTCATTTGTTTGTATTCCCATAAATATTCTGGAGCTTTGTTCTAGGATGTAAAGTTACCTGGAAATAGCTTGATCCTTTTGAGGCTTACTTTTAAGCTCTGTTAGGCAGGACTAGACCAGTCTTTAGTCTATGGCTAATTTTGCCTCATTACAGAAGCAATACTCTTCTCAGTAGTCTGTCTACCTGGCACACTGTGAATTAAGGTTTTTCTACTGTAACTGGTGGGAAATGAACTGTTCCCAGCCCTCTGTGAGCTGTAGGGATTGTTTCCCCTACTTCTCTCAGGTGGTTTCTTTCTGCAGCAGTGGTTAGTTTCCTCACATGCCGTACTGAAGCCTGGAAGGGCCCTCTGCAGATACCTGTGCAGCTCTGTGCAGGGTGTTCTGGCACCCTGTCCTGTGAACTCTAGCCACGTTGTTCTTTCCAGACTCCCAGTTGTCTCCTCCCTGCACCAAGGCCTGAAACTCTCCAGGCAGCCAGCTGGGCTCATTGCATGTGTTGCCTTCTCACCCAGATCACTGTCTGGTGCTGCCTGATGTAAGGTGTCTGAAAACCATTGTTTTGTATATTTTGTCCATCTTTTTTTTTTTTTTTTTTTTACTTGTTTCAGTGGTAAGGAGCATGTAAATCCAGTCCTTGTCTCTCCAATTTGGCCCAGAGTGGAAGTCCAGCAGTATGTTATATTTTGTAAACTACGTTTTCTTATTTTTTATTGCTGGTAGATAGTAATGTAATTAACTTCTGTGTATTGATCTCATATTAAGCAACCTTGCTATATCATGTATCAGTCATCAGTCAGGTTTTGTTGCAAAAACAGTCCCCAATCTCGAGGACTTTCAATGACAAATTGAAATTTTATTTTTCACTCGTGGTACATCCATCACTGGCCATCAGAAGCTCTGCTCCACACCTTCTTTATTTCAGGACTTGGGGTACAGGAGCAGTGCTTAATGGTACATTGCCTCTCTCAAGGCAGAAGGAAAAGGCTGCATGATGCAGTAAATCTTAAAACTTCTCCAAAGTGCATATGTTACACTCATTTTATTGGCTGTGCAAAGTCACATGACCAAGTCTGTGGTGGGAGGAGAGGTGGTGTAAGCAGTGACTTGTTGGGGCCGGCTCGTGAGAACTGATTGTGCACATCTCTTCTATCACTGTCTTTAGTGATGTCATGTTGGTGGTAACTTGAAGTGGGCTGTGGTCATATTGATCTCACTGTCTAATTCATAGAAATCCTGGATCCTGTAAAATGATCCTACATTTGGGGGGCTCTAAAGTAAGTGAACTTTATCATGCATATTATAAAGTAAACAAAGTGATCTCACATAGCATTATCCAAATTTCTTGCCAGGATTAGTTTATGGTTCACAGTGTGTTGTTTTGTTTTGTTTTTTGAGACGGGTCTTGCTCTGTTGCCCGGGCTAGAGTGCAGTGACGAATTCCTGAGCTCAAGCGATCCTCCCACCTCGGCCTCCCAAAGTGCTAGGATTACAGGCGTGGGCCACTGCACCTGGCCACACAGTGTCTTCTAAAGAGGGCCTTGCCACTTCTTTTTTTTAATTCCTCAGTCTCCTTTGGTCAGGGAGGGAGAGAACTTTACCTCTTTTACTTGCCCTTCAAATAAGTTTCCTTCAAAATTCTATTCTTCTTTTCTGAATATTTTCTGCACCCTCCCAGGGTAGTCTTATTCACCCCATGGATTAATTACTACACATAGATTTGATGATTCTTCTAAATTTGTCGCTATTGCTAACCTCATTCTTGGACTTTAGACCCAGAAGTCCAAGTTGGACATCACTGCCATGTCCCACAGGCATCTCAGGTTCAATCAGAACTCAACCCTTTTCACCCTGGTCTGTCGTTCCTTCGCCTTTCTTACCGGTCTTTCTGCCTCTAGTATTGTTTCCCTCTTGCTTCTCTTCCCGCCCATTACTGTCCTACACACTGTGGCAGGTGTGATCTTTTGATGCATAGAGTCAGCCTGTCTCATGTTTTGCTGCTGCCCCTTTACTCTTTATATTCTAGGAGTACCTCAGGCACCACTTCCTGAATGTCCCATGCTTCCGCTTCTCTTTGCATGTGCTTTTCCTTCTGCTTGAAATATCCTCTCCCTCTTTGCCTATCTGGGAAAGACATCCACTGAAGCAGGCATCATCTCCTTTGTGAGGCCTCCCTGACTCAGCCCTTTTTCCTGCATTCACGCCCTACTTTGCATATACCTCTACTGCAGGATCTTGCTCTTCTCACTCTGCCCATTCTTTGCATTTCTGTCTCCCCTGTGGACCAGACTCCTCAGAAGCAATGAGCTGTGCTTTGTCTCTGCATCCTTGACTTAATGTCTGGCACCTGTTAGCTACCTCATAAATATTTGATGAAAGAACAAATGAACAAAGAAAGTCATACTCAGAATCTATGTTCACTGCAAAAGTGTTTTGTATAATATAGAAGAATAAGCTAATGAAACATTTTTCCCCGACATCAGAAGGCCCACTTGAACAGAATAGGGAGCAGTCGTTGACTCTCAGCTGTTTCCCACAAGCACCCAGTTTTATACAGGCTGGCATTCACATTGGTCCTGGCGTGATCGACAACCTGATGAACCCAGACAAGACTAAGATAAACTACTTGTCCTCCAGTAGAATAAATATTTCAAATAAAGTCAACCCAAGAAAGTCAGGCCAAACAGCTATTGATTGCTAAAAGCCTGAACTCAAGCCCAATGAATATTCCAAAGTTCACCTCCATGCAGCTTGCCTAAATGGTGATCAATATACAATTACTGCCCCCTTTACACGTGTCTTACACCGCCTACCTAAAGAAGGGTTTTACTTCTAAGTTTTTTTTTGTTTGTTGAATTTGCTTAGGCAGCTAAACCAGAATCCTATGAATTGTATTTCAAACAATTCTTTGTTACTTGTGAAATGGTTTGAATGTATGCTGAGTGGTAACTGGAGGTGCCCTATTATATGACTGTCATTCATTTCTAGAGGCCTTTCCCTGAGTGATTAAACAATGAGGACATTATATCTCAGTTTCCTAATTTTTACTCACAGGGTTGCTCTAGTCATGACCTTTGTAAGTTCAAGCTTGTAGGAGTAGGAAGCTAAAACAGTGAAAACAAATATATTATTTGTCTAGTTTCTTGTTAGAATTTCATCTTAATGCAAAAAAAAAATCGTTTCCTGCTGAGTTTGGAACGTTGTTTACCCTGCTTCTGATATTTAAGATTTCATATTGTTCTCAAATATACCTCTCATACCACTGCCATAGTCAGAATCTTTTGTCATTTCTCATTTACACTGTTGCCGTAGTCTCCTAACTGTCCTCCCTGCCCCCGAACTCTGTCATTCCAGTCTAAAGAACATCACACTGCTGCCAGATTGAGCCTTTTGAAATGTATCCACCTCTTTGCTTAAACCTCCACACCTTTTCACCATCTATGAGATGGAGCCTGGGTTCACTGGCAGCACACGTAGGGCCTGTTATGACTATGTTCCTCCCAACCTCTCCGCAGTCATCTTCCACTACTGGCCATTCATAACCACCTCTAGTTCCCCCAGCTGGAACTAGAGGTTCCAGGCCTCCATACCTTTGCATGTGCTAGGCACCCAACACTGCCACCAGTGTCACTGCTCTCCCTTCTCTGCCTGGCAAGTACACATTATTCAGTGTCAGTTCAGATGTCACCTGCTATTTGATACCTTCACTGACTTCTCCCAGATAAAATTAATTATCTCTTCCTCTTACCTTCTTGGACTTAATTTCATTGCTTCAGGCTTCCAAAATTATTTTTATTTACCTGTCCTTAAATTGGTTTAAGACAGGGACTTTATAATTCCCGGAAGCTAGTGTAGTGCCTGCTGCATTCAGGCATATACTTGGTAGTATATGCCTTTTTTTCTTTTAAACTCAATAGTTGGATTCAAGGTCGTTCGTGACTATCTGTGGATTGTTTTGATTGATCCATAGCAAAGGGAATAAAGGCAGGAGTAGATTGGCATGAAGTAGAATGGCCAACTGTCTCGATTTGCTCGGGACTGAGGGATTTTCTTGGATGTGGTACTTTTAGTGCTACAAGTGGGACAGTCCCAGGTAAACCAGGCTGGTCTGGAATCAAAGGGGCTCAGTGAGCTTCTTACCTACTCTCCTTTCCTTCATCCATTGGGACCCAATCCTGGCTGGCTAGTCTGACCCAGTACAGCATTTTTTGTGATCAGTAGCACTTTAATAGTGCAGTTTTAATAATGTTGCCTCTGCAGTAGACTGTTCGATAGGGATAGTATTTCTGATTCCTTTTCTTTGGCTTTCACATAAAAAAAATTGGATGAATGGCTTTGGGTTAGTACCACCTTTTATTTTGGAGACAGGATCTCACTCTGTCACTCCAGCTAGAGTGCAGTGGTGTCATCATAGCTCACTGCAGCTTCAAACTCCTGGGCTCAAGCAATCCTCCCGCCTCAGCCTCCCAAGTACCTGAGGCTATAATCACACACTACCTCATCCAGCTAATTTTTCTATTTTTTGCAGATATGGGCTCTCACTCTTGCTCAGATTAGTCTTGAACTCCTGGGCTCAAACAAGCCTCCCACCTCAGTCTCCCAAAGTGCTAGGATTATAGGCGTGAGCCAATTACCGCCTTTTTGATCAGGTTTGCCTGCTCTTGCCAGACCAATTACCTATTCCGGCTGTTTAAGTCTCCTTCATTTTATCCTTAGTCTCCTCATCACCGTTGGCTTTTTGACACCCTAAAATATGATTAAGCTGTTCATTTTCTTAAAAATAGTAATTTTTGAAAAGTCTTAACCTGGCTTCCTTCACATGCTGATGGAGTCTGTCCTCCAGGCTTCCTTTACTAATGAGTAGCTCACACTCACCCCTCTTCTCCCTTCCTTTCAGCCCATTTCTGTCCTACCACTGCTTTCTGGAAGATTGCTAGTGGCTTCCTGCTAGTGGAATCTGGTGGCCTTTTTTTTCTTTTCCTTCCATGACAGACTGGAACTTCTTGAGAAATTTTCTTTCTCTGAATAAATTATTCCCTCCTTGTGTGCCCACTGTACTTAATTTATTCTTTTGACACTTAGCCAGTCAGACATTTATTTTAAATATTTACATATGATCTTTCTTTCCTCGTACACTCCAAAATACATTAATCTCTCCCTCTCACTGTAAAATAACTAACACATAATAGTCTAGAACAAACATGTTGAATTGCATCTTCTTTACTCCTAGAATGAGTTCTTCGCTTGGTTGCCTTATTGTGGCCTACAAGACTAGGCAGCATGGGCTTTGCTATAGCCTATGTTTCCCTCTCTGCTCTGAGCCAGAAACACTCTGCTCCTTGGTATGCTTCCAACATGTCAGTCTTCTGTCTGTTCTTTGACCATGACAGCTCATCTCTACCTCAGGGCCTTTGTGCTTGCTGTTCCTTCTACCTTGAATGTTTTGCCCCTAAAATTTATATGACTGATTCATCTTCTCACTCAGGTCTCAACACAAATGTTACCCTTTAGAGAGGCTTTCCTTAATAACCTAATCTAAAATGTCCACACCAGTCGTTCTTTCACATGACTTTGTTTTATTTCCTTGTCACTTACCACTGTCAAGAATCTTGATTTCTTTTTGTCTCCCACAGTTAAGATGTAAGCTGTTTGAGAACTAGAACTTGATCTTTCCCATTCACGTGAGAGGTATCCTATAAATATTTGTAGAATGAATAATACGTGGGGAAAAATCATATGCTGGCTTATACTTTTCTCTGATCATTTTATATTAATTTGGTCTCCCTAAATAGATGGAAAGTTTTTTAGAAGCAGGAGCCATGTCTTACTTTTTGTTTCCTCTTTTGTCTACCACATTGCTGAGTAAGTGCTCAGTAAATAGTGCATATTGGCTTGGTTGGTTGATGGACCAGCTGTACCCAAATAGGAAATGACTGACGTGCTCCTCTCTACCTCATAGTGTTAAAGAAAACAATTTAAGATTGTAGAAAATTATGCTCCCTAGAGAAGTATCTGAAAAAGCAGTAGCCAGTGGCAGGATTATTCTATGACCTTTGGGTTCAAGGGGAAAAAACTATAGTTTTTTTTTTTTATTTCTGAAAAATAGTTTATCTTTTCTAGTTCTATAAAGTACTACATGTTCATTATGGGAAAATGAAAGATACTGAAAAGTGGAAAAAGGAATAATAAGACGCAAAAAGAGAAAAAGCATTTGACAAAATCCAACACCCTTTCATGATAATATTCCAACTAGGAATATAAGGAAACTTCTTCAACCGTTGATAAAGAGCATCTGCAAACACATAGCTGACATCATACTTAATGGTGCAAGATTGGGTGCTTTCCCCATAAGATAGTAACAAAACAAAATGTTCACCCTTACCACTTCTATTAGGCATGGTACTGGAGGTTCTAGCCAGGGCAGTTAGGCAATAAAATGAAATAAAAGGCATCCAGATTGGAAAGGAACAAGTAAAACTATCTCTATTTGCAGATAACATGATCTTATATAGAGAAAATCCTAGGGAGTCCACCAAAAAATGATTAGAGCTAGTAAATGAGTTTAGCAAGGTTGCAGGATATAAGATCAATATATAAAATCAGTTGTATTTCTATACACTTGGAATGAATAATCCAAAAATGAAACTGATGAAACAATTCCATTTACAATAGAATCATGAATAACATACCTAGGAATAAATTTAACAAAAAAAGTGCAAATTTTATACTCTGAAAACTATAAAAGATTGTTGAAAGAAATTAAAGAAGATCTAAATAAAAATATCCCACATTCATGGATCAGAAGACTTAATATTGTTAAGATGTCAATACTCCCCAAAGTGGTATATAGATTCAGCACAATCCCTAGAACCCCAGCTGACTTAATTTTAGAAACTGACAAACTGATTCTGAAATTCATATGGAATTGCAAGGTACCCAGAATAGCCAAGCAATCTTGAAAAAGATTAAAGTAGGAAGACTCCCAATTTCAAAACTAAGTACAAAGCAATGGTAACCAAGGCAGTGAGGTACTGTCATAAGGACAGACATTTAAGTCAATGGAATATTATTGAGAATTCAGAAATAAAACCAGTGGCTGTGGTCAACTGATTTTCAACAAGAGTGCCAAGACCACTGCATGGGGAAAGAGTAGTTTCTTTAACAAATGATTGGGGGATAGATGGATATCCACAAGCAAAAGAAGTTGGACCCTTACCTCACATTACATAAAAAAATTAATTCAAAATGGATCAAAGACCTAAATGTAAGAACTAAAACCATTAAATTCTTAGAAGAGAACAGGGGTAAATCTTCACAACATTGGATTTGGTAATGGTTTCTTAGATATGATGACAAAAGCATGAGCAACAAAAGAGAAAATAGATAAATTATACTTAATCAAAATTAAAAACTTTTATGCTTCAAACAATATTATCAAGAAAGTAAAAAGACAACTTCCAGAACAGGAGAAAATATCTGCAAATCATGTATCTGTTAAGCAACTTGTATCCAGAATATATAAAGAACCCTTTCAATTGAATAATAAAGACCCAATTTAACCCAATTTAAAAATGAGCAAAGCATCTGAATAGATATTTCTTCGAAGAAGGTATACAAATGGTCAATAAGCACATGAAAAGATAGTTGGCATTATTAGTTATCAGAGAAATGCAAAGTAAAATCACAATGAGATATCGCTTCACACCACTGGCTGGAACCGAAAGTCAGATGGTAAAGTGTTGGCAGGGATGTGGAGAAATCCAAACCCTTGTATGCTGTTGATGGGGATATAAAATGGTTCCACCACTTTGGAAAACAGTCTGGCGGTTCCTCTAAAGGTTAAACTTAGGGTTACCATTGTCCCAGCAATTCTACTCTTAGGTATACATATACCCAAGAGAAATGAAAACTTGTACACAAGTGTTTGTAGCTGCATTATTTGTAATAATTAAAAGGTGGAAACAACCAATCATCCATCAACAGGTAAATGGATACACAAATTGTGGCATATATTTTTTAGCCATAAAAAGAAATACAGTACTGACACATGCTACATTGTGGATGAACCTTGAAGACATTGTGCCAAGAATTTGTGAAAGAAGCCAGTCACAAGAGACCACACATTATATAATATCATTTACTTGAACTGTCTAGAATAGGCAGATCTATGAGACAGAATGTAGATTGGTGGTTCCTTTGGGCTGGAGTGGGATGGGGAGGGGGAGGAGTGATAGCTAAAGGCTACATGGTTTCTTCTGAGGGTAATGAAAATGTTCTATAATTGACTCTGGTGATGGCTAACATATGTGAATTATATCTTGATAAAACTGTTAGAAAGAAAAAAGACCAATAAGTTGTTTATAATTCCACCACCCTGAAATAATCTCTCATAGCATTTTGATCTATTTCTTTCCTTTTTTAATGCATATTTTTCATATAATTGTGGTAATGCTTCATAAAGAATTTTGAATGTTACCTTTTGTGTTTACCATTCTGACTATAAGAATTTGTTCATCCTATTACTTACAGACTCTCCTAATTGTTAACAAGTATATTATCTACTTATATATACCATAATGTAACCATTTTCTCATTGGTGGGCATTTAAGTTGTTTTTATGTTTTTCTTCTTTCTTTTTTCCCATTATAATGAGTACTTCAGTAAATTTATCTTTTCTTTTAACACTAGAATTTCCTTGTGAAATTCCTTATGTGCAATCTCTTTTGTTCACAGGGAAAAGAAGATCTCTCGGAGCAGTGCCCTAAAAGTGCTGGACCATGCTATGATTGGGCCCGAGGGCACGGACAATTGTCATAAGTTTGTTGACATTCTTGGCTTACGGACCATCTTTCCCCTCTTTATGAAATCTCCCAGGAATATCAGGAAAGTGGGAACCACTGAGAAGGAACATGAAGGTAGGGTTCCCTGGAGGAGTCGGCCTAATTTAGGTGTATTAGGAGAAAGGGGTAAACAAAAGCTACTTTGAAAAACTCTGACATGCATTCGGGGACTGGACTCTTGAGAGGAAGCATGCTACCTTTTTCTTTCCTATCTTCTGATTTTTCATGTGTGAAAAGCAACCCAGAGATCCCAGGTCTCTGATGGCCTTTGTTGCACCAGTTCTCTGCTTGTTTGAATCCTGGTAGTTCCAATTCCTTCTGGACTGTTAATAAGCCTACATGTGAGGGTTTTGTTTTCTTCACTACAATTTGTAGCGAGGTGTCTCTCTGATGGAAGACCCTTTTGAAAAGAGTAATGAGATGGCAACACATGTCACCTCTGGAGTGGCACTTTCATGTATTTCTGTACTAAAGTATGATTCAGCCAACATCAGGAATTGCCGAAATAAACTATTTACAGCCCAGATTCCCCTTTTTATGTTTCTCCTCCCTGATGGTGCACACTCCCAGCAAATTGGTGCCATGAATTGCGACGCTGTAACTGGAGTAGTTACTGCTCGGCCAATCTCTTCCTGCTATTGTCTAGTGGCCTGCTGCGTCCCTCCCCCCAATAAATAGCCGCTGTGCAATCTGGAAAGCCAGAGATTTATGAGCATTGACAGGTCTGCTGGAGGCTAGCAGACACTTGCACCAGGGAATTTACATGGTTGGATGGTTATTTTAAAGTGTGGTGAGCAGGTGGAGGGAGGCGAGGAGGTGGTATGTGTGAGAGAGGAGGAGGACCTAAACTGACTAGCTGACTGATTTGGTTGTCTCCTCAGAAGCGACATTTGTCCCATGGTTTGGGTGATATTTTTTTTTTTTTGGTCAGTGATTGGTAGAATTGGCATAGATATTTACAGGATCTTTTGCATTCCTTGCCCTCATAGATGAAAGTTTGAGAGATTCTGTCTCTTGTCAGATTGACCTGGGCTTAGTCTCTTCCAACTTGGAGTGGCAAAAGGGAAGGTAGTGTGACCTGTCTTCAGTGTTCACTTCTAATGATATCTGCTCTGATAAAATCAGCTCTCCAGAAACAACAGAAAGTCTAGCAGGAGCAAAGAAGGAACTGGCAGTGCAAAAGCTGCAGACCTGAGAACAGGTAGCGACTTCAGTTTAATTCAAATCAGATTTTGACCAAACACTAGCTATAAGTATGTTAATCTTATTGTTGGGTTCCCCCCACCCAGTGTAAATTCATCAAAATGAAGCCATGAGAGAGGGAATTGGAGAGCTAGGAGATAAAATTTTTCAGACAGTCACCATCCACTGAAAACCTGCCACATACCTGGCACTGCTGCATTATTTATTTGCTATCATATTTAGGCCTCACAGTTTATGAAGTAATTGGTGACATTCTTATTTTTTTAGATGAGGAAATTAGCTGAGAAAGAAACCAAGCTGTAGTTCTACAACTAACTAGCTGTGTGACTTTAGATCCTTTGCTTAACTTGCCTGGACTGCATTTTCCTTCCCAGTCTGTAAAATGAGGGGGCTAGACTAGTGAACTAGGCTGTACCTCAGGCTCTGAGGCACAGGCTCTAGTTGTCGAGGTTGCCTTGTGATCCAGGCAACTCCTCCAGGGCTATGCTGTGGCTGACTTGCTGGGTTCCACTGAGAGCCCTGATGCTGTGTCTTGAGCATGCTTGAAGAGAGTGTGGAGAAAAATGTCCCTTAGCAGGCCCTTGCTCTGTGTGCATGGTACTGAGAAGAGGAAGAAGTGACAGATTCAGTGAGCATCTGTTTTCCTTCTGACAAATGTGTCTGGTGGCGTGCTGGTAACAGTACGTTTGCTTTGCAGTATCCGCATTAAGAATTTGATAACATTATATTAGTGAGGGCAATGACTTGGTAAGACAGTTCCTAGAAGGCATGTTCGGACTCTAATGGCTGGTGAGGATGAGCTCTGCATCCTGAGTACATCAGGACCCTGCAAGTAGAAGTGAACTCCAAGGAGAAAGTACAGCCCTACACCTCCTGCCTCCCCTGCCAACTGCTGCTGCCACTGGCAAAGCAGCCCTCAGCCATGAAGGGTAGGGTGAGAATGGAGGCAGGGCAGGGCACACTGTGCAGGGTGTCTTCATCCTGTCTCATCCTTTGAGTAAGTCTTGTGCTCTCTATTGCTCTCCACGTGCCGGCCTTTCTGACGAAACTGGGCCAGGTTTGTGTGCTAAGCTAGGGCACACTAGCTTCAGACCACTGGGAATATTGGCGAACACGCCCAGCTCATTTCTGCCCCCAAGCTTCCACTGTGATCTTTCCTCCATCTGCACTGATTTTCTCTGACCTGTCTGCCTGGCTACCTTTTAGTCATCCTCCAGCTCCTTAGTTTTGATGTCACTTTCTCAGGGAAGCATATGGTGAACCCCTAGACTAGGATAGAGCCTTCTGTTCAATGGACTCTTGGTGTCAGGACTTTGCCTTTGAAGCCCTTAAAATTATAAAGCCAGTGGCCTTGTCACCTCTGAGTCACATTGCCTAGCAAGGTGCTTGGCGTGTGGTAGATACACAGTAAATGTTTATCGACTGCATGAATGAACAGCCACTTCTCCCCAGGACTGCTCAATGAATTCAAACATGGGTTTGGGCTCTCCCAAGGACCCTACAAGGCAGTTCGGATTGCTGGTTGTCAGTCAAACACCTGGACTGAGTGGTCTTTCTCCCAGCTTTTTTGGAAACAAAAAACGAGTGGGTTGCTAGCCATAAGTTTTATTTTGTCACATTGGCTTGGAGATTATGGCAGAGGCCCCTCTTTAGAGCCACACCCTTAAGAGCCATGTTGTCCATAGAACTTCCTTATAGATGAGGCCACCCTGTGCCAAGCTGCTTCTGGTAATCCAACTCCTAACTAAGCACTATGGACTGGGAATTGGCTCGCCAGTCCAGAAGCTCTAGTGAGCTGCCTTCACTCTCTCCTTTGATTCTTGTCAAGCCTCAGGGGCTTGTCACACATCCTGGTTAGCCTCTTTAAGTCCATCCTGCCCAATCTCAGCTCCTGTCACCTCTCAGGACCTTCCCCAAACTGCTACAGTAACAGTATGACCTGGTTGGTACAGATGGATCTGCTGCTTATCAAGTATGTGATCTTGGGCAAATTCCTAAGCTGTCTGAGCCTCAGTTGCCCCATCTGTAAAATAGTAGGATGGGAGCCTACCACATAGGGTGGTTGCGAACATCAAGTGAGATGCCGTGTATATACTCAGACCCAGAATAAAGTAGACACCTTAAGAAGTATTAGTTCTCCTCTAGCAAAACCGTCAACCATTTCTGCCCACTCTGGCCTTAATCACGTGTATCTATCCTTCTAAGAGGTCATTGGGAGGGCCAGAGGAGGGTGTGTAGGTTTTACTGGCCTGCAGTCTAATTGTTCTATAAGAACTCGGTGGAAATGGGCAAACTCATTCTTGATAGGGATGTCAGGAGTCACGCTGCGCTAAATAGCGGGGTGGCATGAAAACTGCTGTGTTCCCAAAGCCAACACAAGAGGTTGAGAGAGGAGAACCTAGATTAAGGTGACTCTGGAGAGGAGGGTAAAAGCAAAAACCACCCTTATAACCTAGAATTGCTGTTAATTTCGTTCCTCTTTTGTGAGTTGGGATAGGGAAGGAAAAGAATTATTATAATTGAAATCCATTCAGGTTTGCATAATAAAATCTTCAGAAATAGATTAGAGGAGGCACTTAGCTTGGGGGATGGGTTGGAAAGAAATAATTTGCCCTTGGGTGCAATAGCATGATTAGCTGCTCGCTCGGTTTTATGAAGAATAGCGCAGTATGTATTGTCTCCTTGGTATTAACTGCTTCAGAGTAGGAGGGAGGAGGAAAAGAGCTGGGATCCAGAAATGGCATCTGACCTTTACTTCTTGTCTCTTTTTAAAATTCTTATTAAAATAGGTCCAGTCTTCCTTGTATTGCTTCATTAGGTAGATGAGTTATTGAGTTTATAGCAGTTCTAGTTAATTGCACTGTTTTAACATGGTTCCCCTGGAGGCTGTTAAGAGCTTTAAGAGGGTGAGCTAGCCAGCAGTGTGTAGGTGTGTGGTGTGCGTGCTAGGTATATGCACACATTTTTACCTTTTCAACAGTGACAGTAGTTGATAACAGGTCAGTGCTTTAAACAATACTTTTCTGTCGTCAGCGAAGAATTGTAAGTGATTCTGATGGGCTCCACATGTCAGGAAGCTTGTGGTTGCCTTGTGCTTCCTCCTAACAGCGAGGAAGTGTGGATCAGAGCTCCCACGCCACCTACCAGAGTTAGAAGAGGGAAATGGCAAAACCTTCACTGAAGTCAGAAAAGAAGGAAGGTTAGCCAACATAGACAAAAAAGAAACATTTTTAAAAATCTCCATGGTAAGCTGTGGTAATGACATGGCATTGTTTGGGGACAACTTTTATTGGGGGTCCTGCTATGCTCAAGATATAACAAAAACCTAGTATATGGAAAGTCCTGTGGAGACAGAGAACAAAATAGAATGCCTGTCCTGGGGGAGGCTGCTCTTTCCTAGCGTTCCATCTCCTGATCCTTTTCCTCTGCCTGTCCCTCAGACATTCCTTTTTGAGTGGGTTGGCAATGTCTTCCCCCAG
Organism: Lepilemur ruficaudatus; assembly: GCA_963574885.1. Lineage (NCBI taxonomy): Eukaryota > Metazoa > Chordata > Mammalia > Primates > Lepilemuridae > Lepilemur > Lepilemur ruficaudatus. Next base: position 6,522 of record CAUYRT010074212.1, on the reverse strand, counting down.
TTTTTTTTTTCTTTTTTCTTTTTTCTCCACTCCGGACATTCTCCTTGGGTGCTCTCATCTACTCCCTGCTACTTTAAGCTTCACCTATCTGCCATTGACTCCCAGATCTTCAACCTAGTTCTTGCTCCCAAGCTCTAATGCTGCAGTCCCCAACTCCCAGGCCACGGGCCAGTACTGGTCCACGGCCTGTTAGGAACCAGGCTGCACAGCAGGAGATGAGCGGCATGCGGGCAGGCAGGCAAGCAAGTGAAGCTTCATCTGTATTTACAGCTGCTCTCCATCGCTGGTATCACTGCCAAACTCCACCTCTTGTCAGATCAGCAGCAACATTAGATTCTCATAGGAGCACGAACTCTACTGTAAACTGCGCATTCAAGGGATCTAGGTTGCCCACTCCTTATGAGAATCTAATGCCTGATGATCTGAGGTGGAGCTGAACCGGTGATGCTAGCACTGGGGAGCAGCTGCAAATACAGATTATCATTAGCAGAGAAGTTTGACTGCACAATAAATGTAATATGCTTGAATCACCCTGAAACCATCTTCACCTACCCCTAGTCCATGGAAAAATTGTCTTCCATGAAACCGATTCCTGGTGCCAAAAATGTTGGGGACAGCTGCTCTAGCGGGCACAGCTAACAACCAGCAGAAAACTCCACTTGTTCAAAACCATACCCATTCCTTCACTGTCCCAGTGTTTTCTGCTTTTCTGTCCTGGTAAATGGCACTGCCCTCCACACTGTCAGCAACCTCAGAAATCCACGCACCATTCCTAACTCTATTCCCCACATGTAATTGATCATAAGGCCTATGAATTCTACTGAAGAAAAATCTCGACTCAGTCCTCTTCATTTCCACTGTCTCTGCCCTCATTACCTCTCCTGAACTTCATTTAATAAGTTTCTCTGCTTTAGTCACCCGATTTTCCTGTGCCCTCAAAGCTTCACAGCCACCATGCAGTTAAGAGGGATACTCCCAGCCCTCAATAAATTTGTAGCTTGAGGAAGGGGGAAAATAGACATAGGAAAAAAAGCAATTTTGCAAATATTTACCATAAAACTATATTAGCAATTACAGAGACATACCAGACAAGAGTACCTCATTGTTAAACGGAAAAAGAGAACAGATATGCTTAGAGAGGTTGACACTTCTGGTGGAAGGGACATGATGATACAGGTTAAATCAAAGGGCATTGGAATTTTAGCCAACCAGTTTGTTTGTTATTACCTGTGTTCAGCATCTGTAGAAGTATCCTAACACATCTGATTGTATTTGAGCCTTCCAACAGGCTCAACAAGGTTGATGTTATTTCCCATTCTGAAGATGGGGAAATTTTGAGACTCAATGGAATCATGGCTTACAGTGGATAAGTGGTTAAACTGGGAGTCAGACCCTCTCAGCTTCTGATCACAAATCTCATGCTTGTTTCACAAAATCATTGCCATTGGTATTTGCTGTTATGGGTCCGAACTAGCTCGTTCTTTGGATTGCTGGTCAAAAGAGTTCTTAATCAGACGATGTTAGTTCTAAGCTTGGTGCTTTGACATATTGTCATGGTGGTAAGGACTCTTACCCTTTTAAATTGCACAAGTTTAAAAGTTTGAATTGCACGGCAAAATGACTTGGTGAAATTGTTCTTGTGCCTATCAGTGCTTAATGCATGGTAGGTAGTCAGTAAATATTGAGTGAATAGGTAAATGAATTTATTTAAGACCTTTGTATCATGAACTGGCTATAGTCAAGGTAGTTAAGAGCATTGTGGAATTCAGAGTATTCTTAATGTGTTAACCAATTTATGGTTCTACCATAAAAGGCTCCTCAGCATCTATCCCGTAGTAATGTTTAGTACATATTTGTTTCTTTACCTGTAAGAATAGGATCTATAGCTACCTTCTTGGGTTTTTGTAAGAATTAAGTGAGGTGAGGTGACTTACTGAAGTCTAACATAGTGTGGGGGTGTTTTAGTCTGTTTTGTCTTGCTATAACATAATAACTGAGAATGGCTAAAGTATAAAGAAAAGAAGTTTCTTTGGCTCACGATTCTGGAGGCTGGAAAGTCCGAGATTGGGCAGCCCATCTGGTGAGGGCCTCATGCTGCCTCAACTCATGGCAGAAAGCAGAGGGGAAGCGAGCATGTGCCAAGAGAACAAACACAACAGGCAGCTTGCTTTATAACAGCCCCGTCTCAAGGTAACTAATCAGTCCAGTGAGAATGGGAATTCACTCATTCCCACCAGATGCATTGATCCCTTCAGGAGGGCAGATCCCTCATGACTCAGATGACTCTGAAAGGTCCCCCCATCTCTCAACACCATTACCTTGGCAGTGAAATTTCAACTTCAGTTTTGGCATGGACAAACCACATCCAAACCATAATGAGGGGTTTATAAAGGTTAATTTATTTGGATCATTATTTTAATACTGACCCCAGACATCACACTGTAGTGAATGTTATATTAGAGGTTGTGGTAGCCCGGAGAAAGGAGTATCCTAGGGATTCTGGGAAAGCTTAAGAGATGACATTTGTATGTTCCTTGAAGGATAAATAGTATTTCATTCTTATACCAATAAGGGGAGTGGCAGAGGGGACAGTGGTACTAGGCATGTTTAGCTAGTTATTGTGATATGGATGATTAAGAACATGGGCTTTGGATTAAGACAAGATTTGGGTTGGTGTCCTGGTCCTCTCATTTACCAGCTGTGTAGCTTTGGCAAAGTTACTTAACCTCTCTGAGCCTGTATTTCCTCAATTGTAAAATTAGAATACTGTGAGGATCTATCGCATAAGGGTGGTATGTGAAGATTAAATGAAATACAGATCAAATGCGTAGCACAATCCTTGTTTTACTAGTATTGGCTGGAATGAGGATGGGTTTCTATTTGTGTTCCTCTTCCTTATATGTTGGTAATTTTAAAAGTACCTGCCTGAAGAAATGCTTTTCTTCTCTGAATCTGCCAGTCCTAGAGATGGACTGTCAACATGCCAGTTCTATGTGGAATATAAAACAAAAATCTTCTCAGAGAGAATATACCAGGGAGCCTCAGGTCCCCACTTCTCTGTGTAACCACCTATAAACAGAATTCAAAGATTTTTTTGCCCCTTGTTTTTGTATTCTCCAACCTTGAAAACCAGAGTTTATTATAGTGGTCAGAACAACAAGCAAGTGAAGAGTGAATACTATTTAATTTTAAGAATGGCATTAAGCCATGTACTACTAATAGCACTTTTTGTTAACTAAGGATGAAAATGTCTTGCTGTTGTTTTTTGTTGCTGTTTGAAAACCTTATGATTGAACAGTTTCTGGATCAATTCCTTTTCTTTCTCTCCAGCTGTTTTTGTCTTATTTTTTGACCTCAGATGACAAAATGTAGGGATGCTGAAATAAACGTGTTTGGATTTGGGGTTCTTCTCATCAGGCTTGAGGGGATGATTTTGAGTGTTGCACATCTGGTTTGCTAACTGGTTCAAGTCATATTAAGGATTTACCCACAGGTCTTTTCCAAGCAGAGTACAACATAGTTGTTTGCCGTTGAGGAAGACAGTGAAACAGAGGATGTATTTGCCATCCCAGAAGCAACTCTTCTTTTGGGGGAGGAGCTGGTAAAACTGGATAATGGCCAGCTCACATCTATTGAACATCTACTAATATACTCAGGGCACTTAAATGTACACAGAAATGCCTTTATGAATTAGTCATTTTCTACCTTCTTTTTACAGGTAAGTCTCAGAGTTTTGTCAGTTACCAAATACCCTTTAGCAAATTAGCGGCAGAGCAGAATTTGAGCCTAGCTCTACTTCTAAAGCTTCTTCCAGCACCATCGTAGCTCCAGTGGTTGATAATCCCGAGGCAGCACAGAGTCATGGAAGGAAGATTGTTTTTGTAGGCAAGTGGGCCTAATTTGAAATCCCAACTCTACCTATAAACTAGCTGGTGGCCTTGGGCAAGTTACGTCTTCTTTCTGGACCTTGAATTCGTCTTCAATCAAATGGGCCGATAAAACCTTTCTCAGAATGTTTTGTAGAGAATGATCATGAGTATCCGACATAGTCTGTTGCATGTAGACATTAGCCTCCTTTCAAAAATAGTCCTCCCTACCTCTCCCAGCTTTTATGTTTACACATAGGATGCAAACAGAGGATGTTTGGCTTCCTTGGCTTTTGTGAGTGTGAAGGCCAGCTGTGAACCAGGACTTTATATGTGGACAGGCTGGGTCATAAGAGCTAACAGAGAGATCAGACAGCCACTGTTTATCATAATGGTCTTTTAACCTGGACCTTCCATTAAGATCCTGATTATGCTGGCCCTGTTAAAATCCATCACTTCTTGAATGAGGTACCAGTCCCTTCTGTTTCCCTTTCTAGACTACTCTTGCAAAGGGTCTATTTCTATGGATAAAAGCCCCAAAGGTTGATCAGTGAGGCTTCATTCATTCTTTTATTAAACAAACCACTAGTCCCTGCTTTGTGTCAGGCTTGGTGCTATAGGTGGAAGGTGAACATGCTCACAGCCCTGCTAGGCAGACTTAGAAACCTGCGTTTATATTACAGGAGTAAAAATGAAAGGCAAATAAGCTCACAGCCCTGCTAGGAAGACAGACAACATAGAAACTGGCATTTATATAAAAAGATAAAGAGGTAGAGGAAAGTGTAAGTCGCTGTGGGAGCACAGAGGAGGAGTTCCTAATCTAACCTGGGTGGTGAGGAATAGATAGAGATTAGAAACAGCTCCATGTTAGAAACGTGGCCTCCTGAGCCAAACCGTTGATAGAAGTTAGCCAGGTGAAGGAATGTCAAGTGGAAAAAGCAACATGTATAAAACAAAAGTTGGGAGGGACAGACTACAGTGAGCCTTTAACCTAGCTGCCCATCAGAATCATCTAAGATCTTGTTGAAAATGTAGTCTTCAAGGGCACATTCTCAGAATTTCCAGTTCTTCCAGTCTGTGTAAAGTCAGTGGGTCTGTATTTTTACCAAGCTCCCCAGGAATATCCTCTGAGACCAGTCTGCCATCAGTCCTTGATGAGTAGAGTCTGGAGCAGATTAGATAGTAAAGCAGAAGCCAGACCTGGAAGGATCCTGCAGAGCTGTTGTGAGGAGGGTTGACTGGGTTAATCTATGGACAGTATTTAGAACAGTACTGGCACCCATAAGCATTCGTAAGATGCTGGTAGTCACTGCTGTCATGACAGTTATTATGTTATACTCAAAAAGGACTTGCTCTGATTTCTACAGGTCATGGATGTAGTACTGATTTCAGTTTCTTTGACTGTTTCAGCTAATTTAGCACAAGTTCAATTTTGATGTTGAGGGCTTAGATGGGACGATAAAAGAAAAACATTTATCACTCTAGCTTTTCTTTTATGTTTTTCATTTTGCCAGGTAGAAACTTAGCGCTTTAGAGGCAACATTACCAGAATTCTTATTTTAGAAATAGAATTTTCCACTGATACATTTGTTATTTTGTCATTATGACTCTGTTTGCATTTATAATCTTTATTAAACTTTATAGAAATAGTTTAGAATACAGTCTGTCTCCTTTATTGATAAATATATATATCTATATTTTAACCAGCAATATAGAAGCAGCAGTAGAGAAATAGCCAGACCTCTTTAGGTATTTCTCCAGCATTTTTAGGTGGTGCCAAAAGGGGGAAATAACTTAAGAACTAGGCAGTAATTAACTGTGGGCTCTGGTTTATTAAAATTTAACACATAATCTTTACTGAGATGTGCTTCCTAATGTTACCATTTGGGGGCCTTCTTTGTTCTTAGTACTCTGATAGGCTTTATATATAATATCTCATTTCACCCAAGCCTCACAATGACCCTATGAGCTGTGTATCATCACCCACACTTTACAGATAAGAACACTGAGGCATAGTTAACTTGTCATTTTCTGAAGGTTACACTGCTAGTACATGGCTTTCGTAGGAATTGAACCTAGGATTTTCCTGTGGTTTCCAAAAAGTAAATCACAAGCAATGCTCTTCTGTTTTTTTTTTTTAACCATAAATCAAGTTTGGTCACCTGTAGTGGGCCTCATTTGAACTGCTTGGTGTCTTTTCTTATTCAATTTCTTTAAGTTACCAATAGTTCTGCCCTGCCCGGTACTGCATAAATGACCTCCATCTCTCAATCCCAAACATTTTGCCCTGCCTCACTTTGTTTGCTGCTTCTTGACTTCAGACCTTAAGATATATCTGCCCACTGTATCCTCTCTACTCATGGCCATCTATACCTGATGCCTAGCGCTGCTCAGACCCCAGTTTCTGTTCCTCAACATCCCCCTGCACGATTACCTTGCAGTTGCCTGCCCTTAGGTAAACACTTCCCTTAGCTCTCTGGCCTGTTTCCTCCTCCTGTTGTCCGCTTGAGAATGAGACATAAATATCTGTAATTTTTTTTTTTTTGAGACAGAGTCTCACTCTGCTGCCCAGGCTAGAGTGAGTGCCGTGGCATCAGCCTAGCTCACAGCAACCTCAAACTCCTGGGCTCAAGCGATCCTCCTGCCTCAGCCTCCC
>CAUYRT010074209.1:0-62944 GCA_963574885.1 Lepilemur ruficaudatus | reverse complement strand
AATTACATAGCCACATGTAGAAGAACAAAATAGGATCCACAGCTTTCACCTCTTATAAAAGCCAACTCACAGTGGATAACAGACTTAAACCTAAGGCATGAAACTGTAAGAATTCTAGAAGAAAATGTTGGAAAAACTCTTCTGGATATCACCATAGGCAAAGAATTTACAAAGGAAACCCCAAAGGCAATCATAGCAGCAACAAAAATAAATAAATGGGATCTGATACAATTAAAAAGCTTCTGCACAGCCAAGGAAACTATCACAAGAGCAAACAGACAACCTACACACTGGGAAGAAATATTTGCATGCTATATATCCCATAAAGGGCTGATAACTAGAATCTATACAGAACTCAGGAAAATCAGCAAGAAAAAAACAAACAACCCTATCAAAAAGTGGGCAAAGGACATCAACAGAAACTTTTCAAAAGAAGACATACTAAGGGCCAACAAACACACGAAAAAATACTCAACATCTCTAATCATCAGGGAAATGTAAATCAAAATCACAATGAGATATTACTTATCTCCAGTGATAATGGCCTTTATCAAAAAGTCCCAAAACAATAAATATTGGCGTGGATGCGGAAAGATAGGAACACTCCTACACTGCTGGTGGGACTGCAAACTAGTGCAATCTCTGTGGAAAGAAATATGGAAATACCTCAAAGAGATACAAGTAGAATTACCATTTGATCCAGCAATCCCAATACTGGGCATCTACCCAAAGGAACAAAAGACATTCTATAAAAACGACATCTGCACTAGAATGTTTACAGCAGCACAATTCACAATTGCAAAGATGTGGAAACAATCCAAGTGCCCATCAATACATGAGTGGATTAATAAAATGTGGTATATGTACACCATGGAGTTGTACTCAGCCACAAAAAACAATGGTAATCTAGCACCTCTTGTATTATCCTGGATAAAGCTGGAGCCCATTCTACTAAGTGAAGTAGCCCAAGAATGGAAAAACAAGTACCACATGTACTCACCATCAAATTGATACCAACTGATAAACACTTATGTGCACATATAGTAGTAACATTCATCAGGTGTTGGGTGGGTGGGATAGGGGAGGAAGGGATGGGTATATTCACACCTAATGGGTTCAGTGTGCACCGTCTGGGGCATGCACACAGTTGAAGCTCTGACTTGGTTGAGGCAAAGGCAATGTATGCCTAAACATTTGTATCCCTATAATAAGCTGAAATGAAGAAAAAACCAAATTCCAAAACTAAAAGAAAAAAAGTCAAATAAAATAGAGTAAAATGTGCTGAAGTCCAGTTACATAAAACTAGAAACTCACAACCAACATGCAACAAGCGATGGAAGTAAGTTTCAGTGTTTTCCATGGCACTCACTCCATAATAGTTTTGTACTATAGAGCAGGGAAAATCCTAGGAAAAAGTTGTCAAGTAACATGCATTTACCTATATTTCTTTTTATCATCCCAGCAGAGAAATGTTCATACAAATACTAAATCTGAAATCCATCTCTGACATTCCTAAGTATCAAAAAGAGGATGTTAAATATACAAACATAATGTGTTCCTTGTCTGTGTGTGTGTATGGAGGGGGGGCTTTATGGAGAGGGGATTGAGAATAACATAAGATGACCCCACATTATACATCAGCATCTGCATCTATTTACTTCATAGCAAAATATTTAAAAGTTGCTGAAAATTTAAAGTGAAGTTACCACACTAATAGAATGCACCATGTGTTTTTTAAAAGTCTGTATCAATAAAAAATGGTCAATGCCTAAAAATTTTGCTAACATATTAAATATAGGTACGTATTTGGTTTTTTGAAGGTAATACCCTGATGAAAAAACATTACGATCTTACATAATAAATATGTACTCTTCTAGAGTTGGTTTCACAAAGAAAAAATACCACTCAAGTAGTCAAGGTGGGCAAAGAGAAGAAAGAGTAGAACTAGGTAAAGAGAAGGAGCAGGCAGTAGATTGTGAAGGTGATAGAATCAAGTGGAATCAGTGACCAAACGTTTATGAAAAATTAGGCAATAGGGGAGTTTAGGATGACTTCTAGGTTGTGGCTAAAGTAAGTAGGGAAGTGATGCCATTTTCTAAAATAGGAAGTCAAAGAGCTCTTCTGAAAGGAGAATTAGAAGTCATTTTAGGTATTCTGAATTTGAAGTACATGTGGGATAAGCAGGTGGAAATGAGAAGGTCAGGTGCTGGGGAAATGAAGGCACTGAGAAAGAGCCAGCTGAGAAAGGAGGAAAGAGAAGGTCACAACAGATAAAGGGCCAGGATCTAAAAATACCCAGCATAGCCTTGAAAGAAAAAACAGCGTATCTTCCACAAGAAGATACAGTAGATGTAATATTTGGAGATATGCAGGTAGGGAAGAAAGTGAGGAAGTTTACTTCAACTGTCTGCCACAAAAGTAGACAGCATCATCTTCTGAGAAGAAACAGTGAAGGTTAGGAGTGACTCCCACGCTGAATGAGAAGGAGCACTCAGAGAGCTACCTAGATGACAGGAGGGTCAAGCTGGCCCAAGGGATCAGCTAAGATTGTGAGGACATCTGTCCTCATTCTGGCATTTCTTCAACCTTAGGCTGAAATCTGGGTTGGAAAATTTTGAAGTACTAGAAAGGATGAGCTGGAAAAGTTGCAAGAGTAATTAGTGAACAGTCTTCACATCTATTTCACATAGGTGGCTCAAGGGATAGATCCTAGGAGCCATCGCTCTCTCTCTCCAGAACATCAAAGCTCTAGCCTGCCTATGTTGTTCAATCTTAGAAAGGATAACAGCCATAAATGTAAGCTTCTCATGAACACCGCCCAATGGAGTCTTCAATTATATACACACAAACACACCTCTCTGATCTGGTGCTGAGTTTAAATTAATCATGCCATCATCAGTATAAAAAATCAGATGGCATCATTTTTCCAGTATTACAACCTATTCCATGCATATGTTGAGCCTGTTATAAACATAAAAGATCACAAAAAATAATCAACTTTTAAAAAGAGATTGGCCAAAGAGATTGCATATATGTTCATAATATACACATTTATGTATTTAAATTATGCATCATTTCATTTAGTTCTGTGCTCATAAAAATGCTGGTCTTAAATTTATCAGCCATTTAAAATATACATATATATTTATGTAAAAATGGTTTTAAGTATCACCATATTAACAACTCTAAAAAGAATGACAAAACTCATGAACAGATTTCTGGGGCAGCATATATGCCAAGTTTTAACCTCTGAGGAATAGTTTAAATTTCATTTTCATAAAGCAATTTTTCAAAAAGTTGACATGGTTTAATTCTATTTGCCTTAGCCGGTGCCACTCAGCATTTAGAAAGCTTAGAAGACCGAAAAAGCAGCTAAAACTATCACCATACAACACAACAGGTTATAAATTCAGCATTTTTGGTACAACTTTAGACTCATTTCAATCCACCTAAAAATTAAAGACCTTGTACTTGGACTTGATAATCTAGTCTTAAGTATCCAACTGTGAAAGTTCAAAGCTCTTTGCCACTGTGGAAGTCTTGGACCCTCATCTTAAAAAATAAAATTACCACATTGTTTATATTCCTTTTTTCTAAGCTTTCTAAGGAATGCATATGCTCTTTGCCCATGATGGGCAAAGGTTACAAGGACAATTCACAATGGAGGAAGTGCAACTGGTAAACAAAGAAATGGCAGACAGATGCCCCTTGTTGATAAAGAAATAAATATAACTGAAAACAGATGAAGTATTGTTGTAAAAACATAATAAAGTTATGTTTTAAAATGCAAAACAGTCTTGGAAAGTGTGGTAAGACTGGCACTTGCACTTTGCTAGTAGCACAATGACAAATACAAGTCATTTGGAAAGCTACTTAGGCATATGACTATATTGGCAAAATATATCATTTTATACCTTTTTCTACTACTCAATCTATTGTAAGAAAATAATCAAAATTACAGGATGTACTAAAATCTTTAAAATTTAGGTATGGTTAAAAAATTATAGGTTTATTACATGCAAAGCATCTTATTTCTATAAAATGATTATACTTATATTTAATGTATGTTTTATACAACATGTAGACTCATACATATGTCTGTAAAGATGCACAAAATTATGTACTAGTGTAAATCTTTAAACTAATAATTGTAAAATGTCTTTTAGAAAATATATATTAATAGCCCCAAAATTATTCATTATGAGATAAGGCTCAAAATGGATATAATCTAAATCTTTACCTTAGAATTTTGCAATCTCATGGCTTCCTACTGGGTAAGAAATCCTTATCCTCCTGGGAGAATTGTCAAGATTTGGGGAAACCATAACCAGGTCTCCAGATACAGAAATTAGAGACAACTGCCCAAAGCCAATGGGGACAACTGTCCATGCAGGTGGAAGGAATCAGCTTGGGACTGATGCACCAGGGCCACAAAACAACTCTCTACTGAATGATAAAACGGTGCTCCTTGTACTTCATGAAAAAGGACCTAGGTTTAACTCTCTAACAAAGGAGCTAGAAATCTGGAATACCACTGCTTCACGGAATCTGAAAAGCTCTAGTGTCTTAGCAAGCCATCCAGGGACAGCTGAAGGAGTTGCCACACTCACACTAATTAAATAGCCATAAGCACCCAGCAAAGGTTAGCCACATGCAGATACTATATGCATCTCCTTTTTAATGATACAGAATATTTTACTTATTTCTGGGGTACATGTGAGTATTTGTTATATGCATAGAATGTATAATGATCAAGTCAGGGTATTTGGGGTATCCATCACCTTGAGTATTTGTCATTTCCGTGTGTTATTTCAAGTCCTCTCTTCTAGCTACTTTGAAATATACAATACATTGTTGCTAACTGTAGTCACCCTGCTCTACTATTATATATTGGACCTTGTTTCTTCTAACTGTATGTTTGTACCACCAATCAACCTCTTTATATATACACCCCCCAACCCTTCTCCCATGTACACACGCTCCCCACCCTCTGGTATCTATCATTCTACTATCTATCTCTGTGAGATCAACTTTTCTAGCTCCCAGGAGTGACATCTGTCTTTCTGTGTCTACCTTATTGCATTTAACATAATGACCTCCAGTTCCATCCGTGTTGCTACAAATGACAGGATTTTATTCTTTTTATGGCTGAATGGTATTCTATTATGAATACCATATTTTCTTTATTCACCCACTGATGGACAGTTATGTTGACTGTGTATCTTTGCTATTGTGAATAGTGCTCCAATAAACATGGGGGTGCAGGTATCCCTTTGATATACTGATTTCTTTTCCTTTTGATAAATATCCCATAGTGGGATCACTGGATCATACAGTAATTCTATTTTTAGTTTTTAAAGAAATCTCCATATTGTTTTCCATAATGGTTGTACTAATATATTAAATACATTCCCAGCAACAGTGTACAAATGTTCCCTTTTCTCTGAATCTTCAGATTTTTTTTTGTCTTTTTAATAATGACCATTCTAAGCAGGGTGATATAGTATTTCATTGTAGTTTTGATTTGCATTTTTCTGATGATGTTGAATATTTTTTCCATATATCTGTTGGCCATTTGTATGTCTTTTGATAAATGTCTATTCACGTCCTCTGCACACTTTTTAACAGGATTATGTTTTATTATTAAGTTGTCTGAGTTCCTTATATATTCTGGATAGTAGTCCCTTTTTGGATGAATAGCTTGCAAATATTTTTTCCCATTCAACAGGATGTCTATTCACTCTGTTGATTGTTTCCTTTGCTGTGCAGAAGTTTTTTAGCTTAATGTGATCCTACTATTTGTCTATTTCTGTTACAGTTGTCTGCACTTTTGAGATTTTAGCCATAAATACTTCACCTAGACCAGTGTCTTGAAGCGTCTTCCCTATTTTTTTTCTAGTAGTTTTATAAGTTTCTGGTCTTAAATATAAGTCTTTAATTCAACTTGAGTTGATCGTTGTATATGGGGAAAGATAGAGGTGAGTTTCATTCTTCTGCATATGGATTTCCAATTTTTCCAGCACCATTTACTGAAGAGGGGTGTACTTTCTGTAGTATATTTTCTTGGCACCTTTATTGAAAATCAGTTAGTTGTAAATACATGAATTACTTCTGGACTATTTCTGTTCCATTGGTCTATGTGTCTGTTTTTATACCAATACCATGCTGTTTTGGTTACTATAGACTTGTAATATATTTTGAAGTCAGGTAGTATTAAATTTCACAGTTCTGCAGCATAGATTCCATAATACGCCCCTACTATATCAGAAATGCGTCCAATGCAACATCGTTAATTGTGTCCAATGCAACATAGTTAATAAGCAGCAGCCCTTGGGAGACAATCTCAGAACTTTTGCTCTCTGTACTGCTTTACCCTTATTCTTTTTATTCTTTTGCTATTCTACCCCCCATCATTTCATGGCAGAAAAGATAGAAACAGAAAGAGCAGACGGCCAGCAGCAGAGCCCCAAGATGTAGTGATGTCGAGGTTGGAACACATTGGCATCAACTAGAGATGCCAGGTCATCAAGGAAATGGTAGGTAATTCACAGAAGAGACATCAAAATATCTCTAGATGTCTAAATTTGCAATTCTATATTATGACTTTTCTGTAAAGTTACTCTCACCAAGACTTTTACTAACAGGGTGGTTCACCAAATAGGTTTGATTCATATTACAGACAGAGTTCCCCCTCAATATTTTCAGCAGACCAGTTATGAAAATATACATTTTGCTCATACATGTACATGCAAAGGGAATATAAGGTTTATAAAGATATTTCTTTTATGTTTGCTTAAAAATCTTGAACCTTTCCACAATAGGATCCTTAAAATGAAATTGCAGTATAGCGTTGTGTCAAACAACAGTCTTATAACATAAAAATTCAGTGTCCTCAGAGTTTAAATTTCAAGGTAAAATAGATAAAACATTTAATAAAATTAGGATTTTTATTGCCATACTAAAAAACTAAACATTAAAAAACTAAAACTAAAAATTTTAATTTTGCTACATTTCTTGTCATGTTTGTTAAATCAATTATTTTGCCTCTGTTTACAATACAGTCTTTGTGAATTATTTTGAAAATATTAAGAAATTAAAATTAATCTAGAAATGCTCAAGTAATTTCAGCCTTGTGATAGTTTCCAACTACCCACCCCTTTCCTAGGCAAATGTTCCAGTCTCCCTCCTTAAAATACATTATCTTAAACCTTTCATTTATGAATTCCTGCAGAATTACTTAACATATTGAAAGAAAAGGGTTTCTTCTCAAAATATACATTCTCTCTGTCCACAACACTATCAGCACAAAAGGTCATTTATTAAAACTGTAATATCCCACCCACTTAGTGAAAATAAATACAATAAAACAGACCGTAATTCCCTAGCCCATCAACTAACTCGATTAAAAATTGGGTGGCTCACCTGACAGTGGCTATGGAAATGTGTGTGTGAAGTATTTGGAAGCTAAACACAAAGCACAGGTTCAGTAAAAAAGAGCCCCTCCCAAGAGGCATATAACCTCCAAGGAGACAGGTGACAGATGTGCCTACGGACCAAAATAAAATAAAGATCTGGCCAGCCACGCTGGGAAGGAATTTAAACACAACAAAAGCTTATGTTAGCACATGTTGGTGCCAAATGTATTCTGCAATCATTAAAAGTGAAACATTTTGATGAACTGAATTAGGAAGTCCTGGAATTGAAATGAAAACCTTCTAAACATCTACCTTTGACGGCCTGCTGCAAATTCTACCCACATTTTGCCACAGCACAGGCTAACATTGTATTATGGCACCAGAATTAAGATTTTTCTGTAATTTCATTTTTAATGACTGGTAGGCATGAACACAAAGCCTTCTTGCATCAGCACAAAATACGTTCTGAACATCTCCCCAAGAGTGAAACCAGGTGTCAGGAGAGCCTAAAGTAAAAGATGAGGAAAGGGATCATGAAGAAAGAAAACGTGTTTGAGAGCAAAAGTAAAATAAAGATAATTTTGCTTGTTATTAACTCTGGCCAAGTCTAAACAAACATTTTTTTTTCTCTTCCAGTTATTATTGAGTCATATGGCCACCGGCAGGAACTGTTATCACTTCATTTTCTGCAGAATGTTTCAGAAACTTGAAACCTCCCACACTTTCCCCATGTGAATACTCTGGATTTTTAAACAACCATGAAGTGTTTGCTTCTAAAACTGAATACATTTGAAGGCCTGGTGGTACAGCTGATCCATCACATACTGTTTAGTGGGCAGAATGGAGGAAAAATACCAAAAAGTTACTAAACCAAAGAGCTCAATGATGAAAAAGTTATTATGGGACAGTTGCATAGAACAATTTTAAATAGTTAAAATTATTATTTACATTAAGGCTGTCTGTAGAGTACTTCTATCTTTGTTTTGTTGTTCAATAACTCAAAATGAGGAATATTTCCAAGACCACAGCCAGAATTGCTAGTAGTAGCAATGTTTCAAAAATGTGTTGCAATCTTCTTTATATTATTGGCTCACATTAAGCACCTTCTCAACCTGTACAGAAACAGGAGGCAGAAGAGGCCAAGTAAGTAAACTGCCAATCATTTTACCCACATTCTATTAACAAGAAAAAAATATCTAGAATCTCAATGTATAGTGTGTGCTGCTATCTTGGTAATAAAATGAATCCTTGATTTTTCTAGAGCTGTTTTACAAATAAAATGCCTATTTTAGATATGTGGTTTGTTTTAAACAGAACCTCTCCTAAAAAATTATAATTGCTAAATATCATCTTTGAAACAGAGATGGCTTTAAGGAAATCTCTAATCCTAATAGCTCCATACCAATGTCCCATAAGTCAACACAGCAAGGCACAGCTTCCTCACAGTTATACATTATAGCCACCCTAGAACCTTTTGATTTTTCTATTAAAACATTATCTTCAATTTCACCTACCAACAACTTGAAGTGAGTCCTGCCTTTTGCCACTAAACTGGCTAAAGAAAGAGCTTTGTCCAGACTGGATTTCCTCTCAAACTAGTCTACTTCTTTCTGTGCTAAGGGCTAGTTCTTAAATGGTCTCAGAGGTGGTCATTTCTGCTTAGCAGATAAAGTGTTGGATTTTGCCTAAAAGGAACTCAGAATGTAAAACACCAGGTTTCATAACTCCAGCCAAGTTAAGTATGTGTGTTTTATAACAGACACTAGCCAGAAATGCAAATTATTTCTACAAAGTTCTAATCCTGTTATCAATCCCTTGAGACATACCCCTTTTACCCTTGATCCCTCCCCTGGCTATGGTTCTACATTTTTATTGCATGTTTTAAAAGAGAAAAACACTAGTAAAGCTACCCTAGATTCTGGTTTAGGAGTCCCAAGAGATGACACTGAGGTGTGGACTTCAGCAGTTTTCTAATTAAAAAGTCAGATGGTCTGTTTCTCTTAGAAAAGCTTCAACTCTCAGTGAATGCTTTGCTCATAGCTTCTTGGCCAAAGGCCATTTAGCATCTGCCTCAGCAAAGCCCTTCCTGAAGTGGGGTCTAGCAAGCCATGGAGATTCAAGATAGCAAAGAAAAATGAAGTTGGAAATCTGAAGAACCTCTCCAAGCACAATTCTGGAAGAAAATTTTATAGTAAAAAAAGCACTTGAAAAATTTTAACCGATAGATGAAAAAAAATCAAATACATTGATGAAAATATCAACCACAGTTGCTTTCTGATAAAGTTTTTTTTATAAAGGCTTACTATTAACATATCTCCTTTGTGAACTCCTCAAACAATGGGCAGCCGTAGTGTTCTATGGTGTCTGTGTTCCCTGCTGTCAGCCTTTGGTTCTTGCTTTCATTTCAGTTGTAGCAATTTATATATATTTTCAAATCTAGAATCATTTCATCATTGTAGCTTATGGTTTTTAAAATATTTATTGTAATGAAAAATCATGTATCTTACCAGAAAAATGCATATTTCACCAATTTTTCCCAGCCTATGGATCAGGTGACCCTTATACTAATTATATATCCAGACTCTAGAATAACTATTTGAAATTCGTCTGGGGCTGTGACATAGATCACAGACAGAATCCAAAAAAGAGGGTCAGAACAGCCACTAGAAGTCATTTTCCTACATTCTTCATCTAGAAAATTATCTTTTGTGGTGACTTCACTCTCAATGAAACTCTGTGAAAGTCTAGGAACTTAGATGTTGCAATGGCCTCGTCAGATGCTTAGTCTAGATTATAACAAACAACAGTCTAATAAGTGAGTGTAAAAAAAATAGTTTACCACAAAGAGTAGATTCTTAAGTCATTTATGTAAAGGTAAATAACTTCTACACTCTGTACATAATAAGTGTAGACCACTTTTTGTGTTTTAGGGCTTCATCTATAAAATCCATTAAGATAGACCTTGCCAGATATTTCCTTAAATATGAATAAAAACAATCATGGATTACATGAAATATAAAATAAAATTTATACCACCATAAGATGCCACTCTGATAAATGTTTATTTCCATTGGATATGGGCATCATTCAGACCATAAGAAAAGTCAGCGTTTTGCTGATTTCATTCTTTTCACACACAGAAAGCTGCTTGGTTTCACAGTTAGCAAAACTCAGTAACGGTTCAATTCTGAAGTGATCCTTGATTGAAAACTTTATAAACAATGTAGTAAAATTAAGAAGTAAATTCTTTACAGTTAGTGATTAATAAATCAGCTGTGCCCACTGAAAACCGACCAAGGAAAAACCATGAAAAGGGAAAGATATTTGAATTAGGTTACACAAAGGTACATGATTTTGAAGAAATGTAACACATGTAACCTTCTCCCAGGGCCGCAGAACTTCCTTTAATTACCTGCCTTCAATTAAACTGCCACCATCTGTAAGAGTTTCAGAGTGGGGATGTTCTGTGCCAGCCTTTGGGGTAAAGTTCTACAGTAACTTTAGAGAATCCACACAAACTAGAAGACTGAGATAAGCAGAGAATAATCTAAGCGCCCAGAGAACAGCCTGGTCTCCCCAAGAAGCTTCAAGGGTGTCTGAACTGTTCCTGGTTATTCCAGAAGCAGGATCTCTCTTCCAATTCCAGACCCAGGATGACTTTGACTTAGAAGCCCTGGGGACAGTGGAAAGTTGATGCCAAGTTAGGAGGGGAAAAATGTACTGGCTGAACACCTAAAATGTCTTGCTTCAACCTACATGAACATTCTGAAACTATTAATATTTGCAGTACTATGATCTAACACCCAAAACTCTTGACATTTCAGCATCATAATGATCTCCTAAGACATAAAACAGTGTCGTCACGTAATTTAATTATGTAAAATTTCAGTAAGCTTAATTTCTTCTACATCATAAGTACCAGAAATTAAGATCTAAAATTAGGATACTAGACTCCCTTATAAGTACTGGCTTTGTAGCCTGAAATAGCACCAGGAAATAAAAATTTTAAACTAATTTGTTGATAGTTGATAAACTATCAACTATAGTTTGATAGTTGATAAACTATCAACTTTGTTGATAAAAATGAAACATACTTAAAATACTAAAATCTTTTTTGCCCCTCTTAGGAAAATTCACATAACAGGACACCAAAGTTTATTTTCCTGGTCAACAGGAACTATGTATTTGCTTCTTCTAGTTAATGGGTAAGGGTAGTTTTGGCTAATAACTAATTCGGATTTTGTTGTCATTAAAAAGAACAGATGCTAAAACATTAGAAGAAAGTTTGAATGCATGGACAAGCTAGTTTTGAAACAAAGATATAAAATGAACTTAAATTGTGGGTTTTAACTTGAGCTATCTTTGTTTCTTACCGGGCTTCCATCTCCAGTAGCGGACAAATGCACTAATTTTCTCAATATGGAAAATGCCAACATTAAAGCCAAATAAAGTTGGATTTAAGATAATTACACTAGATTTTCATCAAAGCAACTTGGTACTCATCAAAATTCAATCCCAGTTAGCTGATGAGATTTCATCAGGCTGCTTAAGAAGCAGGAAAATAAACAAAAGTGGAGAGACAATGAAAACAATGTGACAACTGTCAAACAAAATGCCGAGCACAACATTGAACATTTCCCTAAAGGCAGCGCTGAAAATACCAATTCCCTCTCCCTCCTTCCTCCCTCCTCCAGGCATGCGCACAAATGCACAATAAATAATCACATATTTTGAATTTTCAGTCATCTTTAATTATGCATTCATCGCATAATACTGATTGTGGAAAATTTCATTGCTAAGTACTGAAAGTTACATAAAATATCAGCCATTTTGAGGACTGTATGGTTAAAGAGAAACTTTTGAAATATAGGTGCTTATGAGGTCACCACCCTTGTTTGAACTCCTTTAAGCCAGTTCTTAATAAATGTAAGCTATGATAAAAGGAATGGTTCACATTAGGCTACTACCGATGTTACAGTTTTGCAACTAGATATGCTCACATGTCGGCCGGCTGGTGGAAAGATTTCACGTAGTAGTTCGTAGTATATACAGGTCTTATGTTTCCGATAAAGCAAAAGCAAACTAGTAACGGCAATACAGAGTGCACTGCTTCAAACAGTGCTACAGAAGCTCGCCAAATAACTCTTAATTCAAAGCATATTTGATGACTGTATTAAGTCAATCTGTGTGCTTAGAGTTGACAATTATACCAAATAGAGGAAGATCTGAAATGCAACAGACACTTGACATTGGAGGCAGAAATTACTTTAAATTACTCAAGTTAGCAATACCAGTCTCCACATGTAAAATACAAGAATACAACAAGGAATCTTTGCACAGATGCAAGACGGAGGCATGTGGCTTTCTGCCACAGGTTTTAACCTAAGATGAAAAGAAGAAAGGGAGAGGGCCATGGGAGCCTACACAACATACATCTTACCTGTATCAGTACTCAAGTGCCTTAGTATTTCATCAGAGATTCATTTCCTTTAGAATTTTTAAGAAAAAGGTATAGCACTTTTAGTATTTTAGGAAATAGACTCCTCAAATCAGCCAAGTCTGCTGTACATTTTCTATTTATAAGTCCAATAAACAAAGATTTATTACTAATGTAAGTCTTGACCTTTACTATTATCTTGGACTGGACATTCTAATAACTAAATTAAGATGTATCGGTGACTAAAAGTGATCATAGGATTATATCACCAAGAAAGCAAGCAGAAAAAACATAAAACCTATAAGGATTTTTCTCCTAGGGACGAGGACATTAAAAACTGCTGAATAAAATGTTGAAGAGTCAGTGCAAGATAAAATGAAGATTTGTTTGGGGACTATCATGTGCTTGTCTACCTTATATCATATTTAACTAAATATAATTTGTAGGCCCAAATGAAAGATTGTAAACTGGTTAAAGGGAGGTTATTATTATTATTATTATTATTAGTCCATCACAGAATCTTGCAGAGTCCACCACAAATAGGAGATACGTTACTGAATCCATGCGAAATTTCTGACCACTATTTTGAGAGGAAACACTGCAAAAATAAAAGCCCGAACACCATAGAGGTTATAGACAATGACATAAAAAAGTCCTAATTGCATTACCTCTGAGGAATTCCTAGTGATTACTATGGGCTGAAAGACAAAGAGGCTGTTTGGGAGAAAAACCTCTAGGCTTGATGTCTAAGCAGGAACTAAGCTTTGTCTTTACCACCCTACCATCATCATAGGGAATTCACTCAGCTTCTTGGCACCCTAATTTCCAACATAGAAAGGAAGGAATGAAATGAGTGCATCTTAAAGTTTTATTTTATAGGAAGATAGACTCTTTTTACAAAGGAAACTCATGCATACAGAATACCCAAAATGTAAAAGAGAAAAAAAAATAAAGCTGCCTTGTTCAACCCAGGCTGAGGGGCCAGATCCCGACATGCTCGGTCTCTCCCCAAGCTCTGAGAAAAACCCATACACCATGATATCCCGCACAGAATCTAGTCTTATCAGCCCTGAATCTAGATCTTGAATTTCCTTCCCTTCTGTGATTCTCACCCCCTCCTTAAGATTTCATTACTGATACACAATGGATTTAAGGAATTGAATTTCCAAAGCAAAAACGTCTTGGGTATAGACAGAAAGGCGACACATATCACCGAATATGTTATACCTCTGTACCCACATTTCTTACGTTAGGCTCATGACATCCGTATGACTTGAGTAGCCAGTTTACTCGTTATGCACTGTATATCATGTCCTACCCATGCTTTAACTTCTTACTGAATATTCACATACCCAGACTTGAGGTTTGTAAATGAATCACCACAAACAGGCAGAGACTTCCTCTTCACTGTTATAATTCTTCATCAACTCAAATTCTTCTGGCAATGGCCAAATCCAAGAGGTTCAATTTGGTAGCCAACTCTTACAGATTTTGAATTACCTCCTCAGTTCATTCCTTCTCCTTATTTCTGCTCCTTTTGCTCACCTCCACAAGCCTCTATTAACCTTTCATAGTCATCCTGCAACCTTCATCCCTCTCAACCTTTGAGGCTTGCTCTATACTAGGCCCCTATACTCATCAGGATACTCAGTGGCTGTTGCCAGCAATTTTAGGACTTAGTGTTGTTTCAATTTTGCCACCTAGATTACACTACAAATGAAACAAATTTGGCTTTGTACATGAGGACACATGTGTTAGCTGGAATGCAAATTAACTTTTACTCCCTCTGCCCAACAGAAGATACAGCAATATTCTGGGTAAAAGGAATAAAAAGGTTTCAAGTAGAGTAGTGACAATAGAAATTAAAGTGAATAGTCAGCTAAGGGACAGGACTGTGTGGGTAGTTATTTAAAGAAAAAATGTACTTTCTGATGCCTCACTCTGTGCAAGGCAAGGTATAAATGATGTTATTTAATCCTTGCAACAACCCTATGAAGCAGGCATCTGTTACTATCCCCGTAACATAGATGCTGACATTGAAGCTTAGATTAAGTAAACTTCTCTAGTTTGCACACTTTCGGTGGCCGAGCCAAGATTTCAGTCCTGATCTGAATGTCAAGAAGAGATTCAAAGACAGGGCTGAAGGCCTGGGTAATGGAAGGCTAGTGACGACTTTGGAAGTATGGCCATCCCAGGAAAATGAGGTTGTAGAAAGAGTTTAGCTGTGCTTAGTTGTGCATGCTGGCAGGATATCTAGGGAGAGATGCCCACCAATGGATGAATCTGTAGGACTGAGCCTAAGAAGGAAGATTCTCATCTGAATGATAGTTGAAGGCGTGAGGTAGGCTGAAATCAATGCAGAGTGAAGAGCCCAGAGTAAGCCAGCTATGGGAAGGATGGAAAATGCTGCGTAAGTAACAAAAGAATTACAACGAAGTGTAGCAGAATAATAAGAACTCATCCATTTGCACACTTGCTCCTTTACTAATTGCCACAATCTTGTTTCGTATCACCCGCCTTTCACATATAGCTAAGCTTTGGGAAACGAAGTAACTTGATGTCATTCAGCCAATAAGTGGCTAGGACCAGCATATGCCAAATTTAAAACTCCATTTAAATTTCCATTTTGTTTCTTCCAACAAACATTCCCCCCTTCACAGGAGGTGTAAGATAGAAGCTAGCTGACTATCTGTCAGAGACGTCCAAGGTAGCAGGAAGAGTCATGAGCAGAACGAGTTAAAGGATTAGAATTGGGAGTAAATACATGGTACGTTGCTTCCTATCCTGTGCCACAAACGCTGCAAATTGATTAACTACATGGTTTTCTCCTGAAACCAGCACTTAACTCAGAATCCTTCTCAATCCAATGTTCCCGGCAGCTGCTAGTACCCGACATGCTAGATAAAACCTATCTTAGATTTTACACTTGAAACTGGGCCTTGTAGAAACATTTTCATCCTCGTCCTGAATAATATTTTATTTGTGTACTTTAAATTTTCAAAGTACTGCAAGCTGGTAAGGGAAGCCCAATAGAAGGTTAACAAGGCAAGCTAGAAATCAGGGACTAATATATCCAAGGATCTTGGTAAATGGCAAATGAAAGTAGTAGTTAGAAACAAATATAGTTCACTTAGGGTGAAAGCAGAATGTGCCTAGATTTTTTCTTAAAAAAAAAAAAAGAAAAAACTGCACAAATACAAACTAGGGAATGGCCTGGCTTAGAAAATTGGCAGAGAGAGATAAAAGGGTCACAGTGGCTTGTAAGCCAAGACAAAATCCTGCACTCTTTAGAAAAGCAAGCATAACAGAAAAATGCGTAAACATCAGAACCCATAAGTGTTTTCTGGTAACTCTCCCATTAAACTCAGGCTGCTCAACAGTCTGCCCCAAAGCTGGGATGCAGAGTTGAGCCTCTTACTTACACCTGATTCAGTCACTTCCATCTTCAATCAGCGTTCTACTAAAACACCTCCACCCTTAAGTCACCTGTGCTCTCCAAGTGTACAAGGAGACATTCAAAACCTTTTCTCTCCATGGACACGCTTCACAGTCAGGCTGCAACTTATACCATTTGCTGTGAGCTTCTGCAACTGCCATTCAAAACTCCAAGCTTCAGCCACCTCATTTGTTTACCCTCTCCCTTGGACGCATCAGGCACATTTTGGTGTCTACACCTCTCCTCAAAATGTCCTGTCTAAAATGATCTCCCCCTTTTGAAATATGCTTTCTACCCACCCCTCCTAATATAAGTTTTGCTCTTATGGAAACACTCCCTGGCCTCTACAGTTAAAAATACTTTTCCCCCATAATATCAGAGTTTATCACAATACTTACTTGATGTTTAAAAACTGAACTTTGCTTCTCTTGTTATTTTGTGATGTGTATTTTCTTCCCTGACTATAAAATCTTGTTTGTACCACTTCTCCTCCCAATTTTCACATTTCTTTAGCATAGTAAGTATGTTTCAACAATTGCTTTGATGAACCTACAAACATTGCAATAGAAACACCACAGATTGCTTGGAATGCGAGTTCCAACAATGGATTATTTTGGGGAAGTAGGTTCAAAAGAGAAACAAGAAGGCACCTTGTAACATATTTCAATAAAGTCAATTCACTTAGTTCTCTCATAACAAATAGTTTTGGCACAGATTAAGGTGGTCATAGGCCAGTCTTGGAGAAGAAAAAGAATCAGAAAGGGTTACCTAAAATATTAGTGCAGGGATTGAAATAATTATTAGAAATAACCCTGCATTTACATATATAACTCCTGATCTTATTTAAGGATATCTTACTATCTAGAAATCATGTTTGATAATTTTGAAGGGTAACTACCCCTCTCCCCATGACAATAAATCTGCATGCTTCATTAGATTCTCTAGATACTATGAAGTTCCAAATGTATTATTCATCATTCACTAAAAGGACCTACTGGATGATTCCAGTCAAAAATAACCAGTAAACTAAAAAAAAGTCCTGATTTTGTATTCTTCATAACTCTATTGAGTCATATTCAATTCATAATTATACCTTCCACTTTCATTTGGGCATAAACATCAAGCTGTCTTCTGCCTTCTGGAAACCTGGATGGGACATGGATATTGTTGAAGGCATTTTTTACCATCCCACCCATTCCCCTGGATGTGATTCTTTGTTTGAGAAATCTGTTTAATTCTGCAGAAGTCTGTTTAGTGTTTGTCTCCCTGTGGAGCTAGAAGGTTTTCTTTTCTGCGAGAATTATTCACTTCTTCAATTCTATGATAGAGGTAAGTCCTAGCTCCCCCCACCACACATGTACATGATCTATCTAAAATTGGAATGAGTATTCATGTGTGTATGTTTATATGCATATACATATTGTATATGTATACATACATGTGATTTTTCCTTCCAAAACCTATTATCTATATATTTTATAATCATTTATTTTAAACTAATATTGAAAGAACCACATCTGCTTTTCTCCTTTACCTGGTAGCAAACCTAAATTCAAATTTTGGGCTCAATTATTTCAACCAACATGGATTCATATGATCTATTTTCTTTATCAGTCCCGAGCTCTCATTCTAATTTAAGTTTTTCCTAGTTTTGATCTTTTACATGTTTTGTTTTGTTTTACCATGTTAGCATATACCCTGTTATGCTGCCACCAATTCCTTTGAGTAATGGTTAGGATTTAGGGGCATAGCATCAATTATTAAATGTCTCTTGACAACTTCAAATATTTTATGCCTAGTTTCTAAGGTCCTCACATACAAGAAAATATCAACACACAGAAACATTAGGTCCAAGTGTCACATAAATAGGACAGTTGTAAAGCCAAAACAACTGCCTTTACATTTTTAGGTTAAATTAATTATAAAAATGTTTGCCACCGCTCTGTTACACAAAGTAATTTTTATCATCTTAACCACTTCTGTGTGATGACAGCATGAATCATGCTGGGATTTTTTTAAAACTCTGTCATTCTTTCCAATGTGCTTTCTGCCTTCCGATCCTGGAGGATGTCCACGAGTACAGCTCTAGGTCAATCCAGTAGCTGCAGAAGTATTACAGGAAATCTAAATGAGCAAACCGCCTGCTCTCTTTTTATCAACACCATTTAAAGATCCCCGAGAGGTGTCTGATGAGGAGACTAAGTTGTTCTAAGGAATATCAGGGGATTTACTTAAGATTTTCTTATAAGGGAAAAAAAGTCTCCTGTAAGTAGGGGTGGCAGCGGGGGTGGGACTCTACCACTGACACCATGTGTGTCCTATTAAAGTTGTTTTTATTTTGGAGTGTTGTAAAAATTGTTTTATATATTTTATATTAAGATCAGAGTAGCTTACTGCCGTGTAAAATTCATAAAAGAAAGACCCCTTTGGAATTTTCCTGTTTTTGCCTTGTTACACATAGAACTTCAGCCCTTCGGTAGCATGTGAGGTTGAGAAATTCTTTTTACAAGTACCCATAAAAGAGACTAGTACATGCTGCCCCAGACAATAATGAGGTGGGGGCCAGTAGAGATTCCAGACAGGAAGCCGTAGAGAAAGGCACAAAGGTGTGGCTTGTGTCAGGAGCTCACTCACTCCCTGTGCCCTCTAGCAAGCAAGGCTGGCACCAGGACAGGCTGAAATTGGAAAAAGAAGTTGTCTTATATCCATTCCTTCAGAGGCCATTAGCCTCTGCGTCATGAGTGCTTTGCGCCCCTTAGATGTTTATGTCTGTATGTCTGCGTCTGTGCCCAAGACTGCCCTCAGTTTGGAGTCCACTCTTCTGCTCCCCAACTTCCTCAGACCCTTACCCCCCCATATGTTAGAAACAGTAAATCTGAAAGCAGTCATTGCTTGAGGGAAAAAAAAAAAAGCTACCACCACCACTAACAGGTGCCAATGGTTATCCTCTGCCCACTTGCCAGGCAACAAGTACAAAAAAAATTAAAAAGCAGGGGGCTGGTGGGGAGGGAGCGGATACTTCCCATGATACTGTAAAGACCTCTGAAGCAGGAATGGCAGAGGCTTTATCTACAGAGAGAAATGTTTGGAAGCAGATGGATCTTTGTTAACCAACTTTATGTAATAATTATACATTAACATTTTAAAAGTAACTACTTGCGGGTAACCCTCCCAGTTTATAATCACTAAAAAGATAAACATTACAATTAGCTTCCATGAATCCAGAGTACCTGGAAAATAGCATTATTTGCTTAATTTAAAATGATTAACTCAAATTATTAATTTTTCAAAGAAATATAACAAAGCTTTCAGTATCGTAAACTGAAGAGCAACAAGAATTTCCCTTTAGACATTTTTGTCTTTATATAAAAATTTTAATATCGACATTCCTGGCAAACTCCTAAAAAAAAAAAAAAAAAGATTCTCTTATCCTCTCCTCTCTCTTCCAAACTGTACTTGAGGTTGGCATGTATAGAAGCAGAGCACATAAATTGCAACTCAAATGTAAACAAAATGTAGAGAAACAAAGAACACATGTCCAAAGCATATTTTCTTGACCCTATCCTACTGAAAATGTGCTTATTTCCTGCTCTCCGGTTAATCCATCACAATCCACAACGATCCCTAGTTATATTATCTAATACCTAGTCCACATGTTGCTGTCAGTTTATGTACAGAAAACAGAGAGGTGTTATTACTATTACCTTTTAAAAAGTAATGATTGCAGAGATTAAGGTTCTAAGTTGCTAATATTTTCTATTATTTTCTATCAAGTTAAAAGCTACTTTTGAGGGGAAAAAGATAACAATCAAGTAATGTCTCATAAGATGAATATGTTCAAATTGAAATCACATACAGTCACAGGTTTCTCATTTTAGCACAGGACTAAGAAAATGTGACTAAAGAGCTTCAAGAACTAACAACCACACTATGGCAAGGTGAAGCAGCCATGAACAAGAGGCAAAAAGCTACTCCAGCCTATGTCAAAGCATCGCCTAAATGACTTTTAAGAGTCTGACTGCTGAAACGTGCCAGAAAGAAAACCATGCTGGGCACAGAGCCATCAGATGTGGGGCGGGGCTCAGATTGCCCAGGGCTTCCGTGTAGGCTGAGAAGCCATCAGTCAGAGATGAGGAACGCCAGGTGTGGCTCTGCACAAGGCAGCCCCCTCTAGAGGGCCAACTTTGAAAGACTAAGGATGGAAAGAACAATCCTGAAGCCACATTTTCCCCCTACAAACGAAGGACCGATGACTCTAAAGGAGAAGAGGACCTTAATACACACAGCTGAATCAAAGCCAAACCCGTGGCTCAATCCTCTGCACCACCCAATGACCCCTGGGGTACATTTCACTCGCTATTCTAAATTGGAAGATGTCAGGAGGTGGTGGTGATGGAAGGGTATTATAATTTAAGTATTTCTAGAGCAAAAGTAAAATATTTCTATGTTGAAGCAGAAATAGTTAAAAGTTGGGTATTTTGATGTTGGACAACCATGGCTTTATTTTTGATCTTTATCATAAGGAACAAGGAAAAGGCACAAGAAATCTTAGGTTTCCTGGGCAGCAAGAAGATGGTTCTACTCTTGGCTCTCCCACTAATACCTTGTTACATATCACCTGGGACCAGTCGGAGCTGCCTGGAGCTCAGTTTGTTCCTCTTCCCTGAAATATGGAGGAGAATCAAGGATATTCACACACACACACACACACACACACACACACACAAATTCTCTTAGATCTTCAACATATCTCCATCTTTCAGATCTCTGATCAAATGTTACTTCCTAAATTTTCTTGACCACCCTACATAATAGTACACCCCCTATACCATCCACTAGCTCCCTAGTCTTTATTTTTTTCACAGCCCTTGTATCCACATGAAATTTTTCACACTCATTTACTTATTTTTGCAGTTATTTCTGCTACAAAAAGCTCTATAAGGAATCCTTGAACAATCCCAGGCTTAGAGCAATGACTGGTATATACCGAGCTCAACAAATATATGATGGAATAAATTAAAATTAGGTGTCCTGGAAATTGACAAAACAACAAGGCATCCCATACAGATAGGACAGAATATTTCAGGTTGAGGTTGTGATGTTGGTTGATCCTGCGAAAGAGTGAAAGATTACAGCCAGCTACAGATAACGTCTTTCCCCCATACATGAGCATCCTCCAATATCATACCTTAGCAACCACGATTTCATCCTTCCACTTATGTCATTTAAATATGATAATAGCATGTTTATATTTTTCTATTAAGATATTGCCAAACATACAATGTGGCCCAGACTTGAAATTCGTTCCATTTAAAGTTTCAGGTTATACATCGTTATATAGCCATCTAATCTTCGACAAAGCAGACAAAAACATACAATGGGGGAAAGAATTCTCATTCAATAAATGGTGCTGGGAAAACTGGATAGCCACATGTAGAAGACTGAAGCAGGATCCACACCGTTCACCTCTCACAAAAATCAACTCATGCTGGGTAACTGACTTAAACCTAAGGTATGAAACTATTAGAATTCTAGAGGAAAACATTGGAAATACTCTTCTAGACATTGGCCTAGGCAAAGAATTTATGAAGAAGACCCTAAAGGCAATCACAGCAACAACAGAAATAAATAAATGGGACCTGATCAAACTAAAAAGCTTCTGCACAGCTAAAGAAACTGTCACGAGACCAAACAGACAACCTACAGAATGGGAGAAAATGTTCCCATGCTACTCATCTGATAAGGGGCTAATAACTGGAATCTATTTAAAACTCAGGAAAAGCAGCAAGAAAAAATCAAACAACCCTATCAAAAAGTGGGCAAAGGACATGAACAGAAACTTTTCAAAGAAGACAGAATAATGGTCAACAAACATGAAAAAATGCTCAACATCTTTAGTCATCAGGGAAATGCAAGTCAAAACCACAATGAGATATCACTTGTCTCCGGTGAGAATGGCCTTTATCAAAAAGTCACAAAACCATAAATGTTGGCATGGATGCAGAGAGATAGGAACACTCCTACACTGCTGGTGGGACTGCAAACTAGTGCAGCCTCTGTGGAAAGCAATATGGAGATACCTTAAAACAATAGAAGTAGATTTACCATTTGATCCAGCAATCCCACTACTGGACATCCACCCAAAAGAACAAAAGACACTCTATAAAAAAGACACTTGCACTTGAATGTTTATAGCAGTACAATTCACAATTGCAAAATTGTGGAAACAACCTAAGTGGCAATCAATACATGAGTGGATTAATAAAATCTGGTATATGTATACCATGGAGTATTATTCAACTATAAGAAACAATGGTGATATAGCACCTCTTGTATTTTCCTGGATGGAGCTGAAATCCATTCTACTAAGTGAAGTATCCTAAGAATGGATAGACAGGCACCACACGTACTCACCAGCAAATTGGTTTCACTGATCAACACCTAAGTGGACACATAGGAACAACATTTATCGAGAGTGGGGCAGACGGGAGTGGGGAGGAAGGGATGGGTATATACATACATAATGAGTGCGATGTGCACCATCTGGGGGATGGTCATGCTTGAAACTCTGACTCTAGGGGGGAGGGGGTCAAGGGCAATATACATAACCTTAACATTTATACCTCCATAATATACTGAAATAAAAATAATAAATAAATAAATTAAAGTAAAAAGTCAAATTATTGATTCTAGAGAAGCTCAGTGAGCGATAAGAGAATTCTGAAAAATAATACAAAGGTATCAGAAAACAATTTAGAATATGAGTGAGAAATTCACCAAAAGGATAGATATCACTACAAAAGGACCAGACAGGTCTTTTGTAATAACCCAATCAGACAAAAATATAGGAGAAAAGAATTAAAAAGTATGGGCAAAGACTTTGTGATATATAGGAAATCATAAAGTGATCAAATACACAAATAAGAGAGACTGAAAGGGATAGAAAACCTCTTTATGCACTTCAAGGAACTAAAAAAGTAAGAACAAAGCAAACCCAAAATTAGAAGAAGGAAAGAAACAATGAAGATCAAAGCAAGACTAAATGAAATAGAGACAAAAAAAATGCAAAGGATTAATGAAATAAAAAGTTGGTTGTTAGAAAAAGTAAAGTGATAAACCACTAGCTAAACTAACCAATAAAAGAGAATACCCAAACAAACAAAATGAGAAATAAAAAGTAAGACAGTGCAACTGATACCACAGACACACAAAAGATCATCAGAGATTGTATGAACAACTGTATGCTGACAAACTAGAAAACCTAGAGGAAATGGATAAATTTCTAGAAATATACAACCTACCAAGATTGAATCAGGAAAAAAATAGAAAACCTGCAAAGACCAATAATGGGTAGTGAGATTGAATCAGTAATAAAAAGTCTCCCAAAAAAAAGAGCCCAGAACCAGATGAATTCATTGCCAAGTTCTACCAAATGTATGAAGAAGAATTGGTACCAATCCTTTTCAAACTATTCCAAAAAATTGAAGAGGTGAGAATTCTCCTTAACTCATTCTACAAGGCCAACATTACCCTGAAACCAAAACCAGACAAGGACACAACAGAAAAAAAACTATAAGCCAGTATTTCTGATGAGCATAGCAATAAAAATCCTCAACGAAATACTGTCAAACCAAATTCAACAGCATATCAAAAAGATAATACACCATGATCAAGTGTGATATATACCAGAGATGCAAGGATGGTTCAACATACACAAATGAATAAATGTGATACACCACATCAACAGAAGGAAGGACAAACCCCATACGATCATCTCAATAGATGCAGAAAAAGCATTTAATAAAATTTAACATCCCTTCATGATAAAAATTCTCAACAAATTAGGCATAGAAGAAACAAACCTCAAATTAATAAAAGCAATATATGACAAATCCACAGCTAACATCATACTGAGTGAGGAAAAGTTCAAAGCTTCTCCTGTAAGAACTAGAATAAGACAAGGATGTCCACTTTTACCGCTCCTCTTCAATATAGTACTGGAAATTCTAGCCAGAGCAATCAGACAAGAGAAAGAAATAAACAGCACCCAAATTGGAAAAGAAGGGCAAAGAGGGACAAATCGTCCCTCTTTTCAGATTCCAAGGTCTCATATTTAGAAAAACCAAAAGATTCCACAAAAAAGAAAAAACCTCTCATAACTGATAAACAAATTCAGTAAAGTTGCAGGATACAAAATCAACATACAAAAATCAGTAATATTTCCATGCAACAATAATAAAGTAGTTGAAAAAGAAATTAAGAAGGTAATTCCATGTACAATAGCTATAAAAAAATGCATATGAATAAATTTAACCCAGAGGGTGAAAAATCACTACAAGGAAAACTACAGAACACTGATGAAAGAAATTGAAGAAGATGCAAACAAATGGAAAGACATCCTGTGCTCATGGATTGGAATAATATCATTAAAATGACATAATGCCAAAAGAAATCATAGATTCAATGCAATCACTATCAAAATACCTATGACATTTTTTATGAAAATTGGAAAAATGATCCTAAAATTCATGTGGAACCGAAAAAGAGCCAGAATAGCCAAAGCAATCCTGAACAAAAAGAAGAAAGCTGGAGGTATCACACTACCTGACTTCAAAATATTTAATGAGGCTATAGTAAACAAAATATCATGGTATTGACACAAAAATAAACACATAAACCAATGGAACAGAATAGAGAACTCAGAAATAAATTCACATGCAGCCAATTGACATTTGACAAAGGCACCAAGGACATACACTGGGGAAAGGACTCTCTGTTCAATAAATGGTGCTGGTAAAACTGGACATCCATATTCAGAACAGTGAAACTGGATCCCTATCTCTCACCATATCCAAAAGTCAACTTGAGATGGATTACAGACTTAAGTGTAAGACCCAAAACTATAAAACCAATAGAAGAAAACATAGGGAAAACACTTTAGGACATCAATCTAGGCAAAGATTTTATGGCTAAGACCTCAAAAGCACAGACAACTAAAACCAAACAAGACAAACAGGACTATATTAAACTAAAAACATCTGCACAGCAAAGGAAACATCAACAGAGGGAAGAGATAACTTGTTGAATGGGAGAAAATATTTTCAAGCTATTTGTCCAAGAAGGGACCAACCTCCAGCATATAAAAGGAACTCAACAGTAAAAAAAAAAATCCCATTATAAAGTGGACAAAGGACATGAATAGACATTTCTCAAAAGAAGACATACAAATTGCCAACAGGTATAAGAAAAAGTGCTCAACATCACTAATCATCAGGGAAATGCAAATCAAAACCACAATGAGATATCATCTTATCCCAATTAGAATGGCTATGAAAAAAAGACAAAAAATAACAAATGGTGGCTAGGATGAAGAGAAAAGGGAACTCTTATACACAGTTGGTGAGAACGTAAATTAGTGCAGCCACTATAGAAAACAGTATGGAGAATTCTCAAAAAACTAAAAACAGAGCTATTAATACCATATAATCCAGGAATACTACTAGTTGGTATTTATCCAAAGAAAAGAAATCAGTATATCAAAGGGATACCTGCACTTGCATATTTATTGAAGCACTATTCACAATAGCAAAGATATGGAATCAACTAAGTGTCCATAACGGATAAATGGATAAAGAAAATGTGGTACATATACATAACAGAATACTATTCAGCTATAAAAAAGAATGAAATCATATCATTTGTAGCATCATGGGTAGAACTGGAGCTCATTATGTTC
The DNA here is from genome assembly GCA_963574885.1 of Lepilemur ruficaudatus. NCBI lineage: Eukaryota > Metazoa > Chordata > Mammalia > Primates > Lepilemuridae > Lepilemur > Lepilemur ruficaudatus. The sequence continues at coordinate 36,920 of CAUYRT010074209.1, read as the reverse complement.
AGTGAAATAAGCCAGGTACAGAAAGATAAATATTGCATGTTCTTACTCATGTGTGAGAGCTAAAACTGTTAATCTCAAAAAAGTAGAGAGTAGAACGATAGATATTAGAGGGTGGGGAGGGTTGCAGGGTGAGAGGGAAGGATAAAGAGAGGTAGGTTAATGGGTCCAAACTTACAATTAGACAAAAAATGTAAGTTCTACCGCTCAACAGCAGAGTATAGTGACTATAGTTAACAACAATGTATTGTATATCTTAAAGTAGCTAGGAAACAGGACTTGAAACGTTTCCAATGCATAGAAATGATATTTAATAAATACTCAAGTGATGGATATCTCAAATACCCTGACTTGTTCACTACACATTCTATGCACATAACAAAATATCACATGTACCCCATAAATAAAATATTATGTATCAATAGAAAAATTGAAAAAAAACTCTCCATGCTCACAAAACATGGAACATCTTTTGCACGGCCACGCCCCCAACTCTCTGGGTTGTGTAGCCACTGGGTGGGGAGAGGGAGGTGCCAAGCCAGGAGGCTGGCACCTGTTGGGAAAAGCAGCCAGTGAGAAATCCCTGTGGCAAGCAGAAGGATGGACGTTTAAGGACAGAGGAGTCCAGTGACCAATGTTAAACAGTTTGGGATTCTGTCTGTAAATCATCCCTGTCTCCCCAAACCTTGCTAAAACCTGCCACACGTAAGCGCATCACAAAGGTGGGATTGTGGAAGTCAGCTAAAGAAACCTGTTCCACTTTCATTCAGCACAGAGCAGAGCAGAGAGCAGCTGAAGTGGAGGCAGGGAGCCCAGGAACTCCATGGAAGCAGGAACTGAGCCAGAACAGACTGCGGTAACAACAGCCTTCAGGAATCACGGAACTGTTGGGGAAGGCTTTGGATCTCGTCTAAGATGTGAAGTAAGAGTTTGTATTAATTTTGTCTTGACCTCACAGGACAAGATGACTTCAGCTAAGATCTGAATTACTCAGGGCAAATTAATGCCTGGAACAAGGGGGCAGAAGCCAACCAAAGTCCTGTAGCCCCTGAGTTCTTGCCAAGACCCAAACCAAGGGCTTGGCTATAAGACATGTGACCAGAATGTCCTGCTCTGCCACTTACCCATCACTGATATCATGGGAAAAATCAAAGCACTTATAGACTCTTCACCATTGCCTTTATAAAAAAAAAAAAAAAAACCTCAGTGATTCACCCATGAAACAACTCATTTTAAACTCTCCTGGTAAAGCTTCCAGGGCAAAATTAGTTGGAAAACATACCCCTGGGTATCTGAACAAGTTGAGCTCACTATACATAATTGTTGGCTATCAGCCAACTAAATTTTAAAGGGCACATGCCGTAATCTAAAGGCTTAAAATAGCTGGCTTAAAACCATTCTTTCTGACCGTACTTACAAAGCAGGCCCACTTTTGAGACTACTTCTATTTGTGACTATAAACCCACATCTTCAGCAAATAGGACCACATGGGTATGATCCTGAAGCATCTAAAAGCAGTTCCAATCATGAATGCACAGTTTACGTAGGGCGTGTGACAGGGAAGCAAAACATACCCCTCTTTTAAACTACTTACGCTTATCTTACCTCTCAGTAGATGGTTTTTCCTGCTGATTTTGAATCTCACAATGGTATCAATTTAAAAGTTGTGCACACATCAGTAATTGGGATGTATACTCAGTTCCTGTGACTTGGTTCTGACTGATTCATGTTCAAAATCAAAAGCAACAAAAACCATGAAGAATCTGGTCCCTAACCTATTTCTCTGTGACAATAGGCAACAGTGGAGTAAGTTCTCAAAGCCCACTCACCAGCCTGAGAACCAAACTGGAAATTCGACGGGGAACAACCGGTCCCTCTAGATGGACTGTCGCAGATGGCTCAGTGATTTAACGGGGTAAAGAATTTTCCTGTTGAAATGTGGGCTCTGTGTGTGTGTTTTTAAGTGGAATCACATGAAAGAGAAGGGTCAGGAAGCCGGGTCTGGGACTCTCCTCACCCTGCTTGGCTGCAGTAGCTCTGACTTACCTGTTTTCTTTGGCTAGTCTCCATGAATATGCCATCTAGGAAAAAAGTTGTCTCATAAAAGTTTTAAAATAATCTAGAGAAATTATCCTGGGTCCATCAGAGAGGACGCTCCAATACAGCTATTATGAATAAACAAAATAACAATCCATTATGATAGAGCACCAGGAATTCAGGTGGCAGGAAGCATTCACCAGGTGTTTTAATTAACTTTAGTGTCTAATTAACTATATTAACTAGGAAGCATTATCAGACTAAGTAAGTTCGGGTTATTTTGTTCCCTCCATTATAAAACTGGGACAAGACCAGAATGTCAACGAAAAATTCTAGGCTTCTCCAGTTTCACTCACAAAATTTATACACAGGTGTCTTCGCCCACCTCTGTGCCATTAACCTTATTGCAGATGCCCAAACGTAGAGCCTCCTACACGGAATTGTTACACTGGAATTAGGGGAAGTAATGGATTTAAAATAAAATCCGTGATGGCCTCTTCCAAATTCTACTTCATATAACACCTCATAACCTGGTCAATTTGGGAATGTGTTTTGCCTCTTTGTTTTTTCTTTTTTTATTTTCAAGTTAACAGAGTCCTTGTCAAGTCAAACATTTGGGGGGAAAAGATTTGCTATGAAATCGATAAAGCCAGTTTAATTTGTCCATAATTTGTTGAAAACCAAAAGGAGAAACTTCTCAGAATTTGAGGCTTAGTTTCAACCCCGTGGTTCATCCTCAAATAGTAAAAAGTTAGCAATAAAATTAGAAACCACATTATTCCACCTTGCTTTCCAAACCCTAATCTCACTGGTCCCATTTACAGAACACAGAGTCAGATGATGAGATAAAACTGGCGGCTCAGGTCCAGCCCCGTGTGCCAGGGCAGAGAACAAGTAAGGGGCGCGCTAACCATCCTGTCCCTAACACTGGCTTCAGGGGGGACACGAGATTTGTCTGGTGCTGTCCTCCAGAGAGATATGCTTCCTTTTCCAGAGAAATAGTGTGATTGAAGAAAAAATAATATGGTCATTTAATATTTTTGTAACAAAAAGAAAAATAATATACCAATAAAACCCTGTGAGGTGTATACTATCTCCTATCAAGGAAACTTGGGCTCAACAGGATTAAAAAAAATCCATTTGCTTTGAATTTTAGATTCAGAAAGTATCGTTGAAGTGACAAATCCAACCATCCACTTAATACAGAAATTTCATCTACAACATCTCCAACTGCTGATTTTTCATTCTCTGAATACTTTCTATGATTCCAAAGAATTCGTTTCATTTTTGAACAACACTAATTACTGGAAAGTTCTTCCTCTTATAAAGGTAAAATTCACTTCTGTATGAATTTCACTGTGAGTCTTAGTTCTGTGCCTTATAGCTACCCAGAATAAATCCACCTCGTTTACATACAAAACTCTTAAAATTTGAGAATAATTCTGGTCATCTTTTCACAGGTACGTTCCAATTCATAAGGCGCTCTCTCAGAAAGTAATGATCACCCTGGACCTAGCCATTTTCATGTGACTCATAAGTGTACAATATGGAACCATCAGACACCTTGGCCTGCACATGAACACTGGCTGTTCTGAACCAGCCCACTTCTGTGTTGTACTTTTTAGAGTGACTATGTAACTTCCTACAATCTCTATGTCTTTCTTAAATGAACCATGTGTAAGCTACCACTAAACGATTGATTTCTTACTAGAGTTCATTACATTATTCTGTTAAACTTTCTCTCATTTGTATTAGTGATAAATTTAAGGTATCAAGAAATTTTTAAAACTTGACACTGTCATCTAACATATAAGCTATTCCAAACTTTTTCATCCACATTCTTGATATGTTTTCCACATGTTTATCCAATTCAATGGTAAAAACATTGAAAAGATGAATTATAGAATCTCCCTAAATTAGTTACCGTTAACAAATAGTCTTTGAAGACCAGTCTCCAGCTAAGGGGATACAGGCTCGCCCATCTGTATGTTCTGAAACACAGGTTTTATTATTATTCGGGTGTGGTGAGGCCAAAGATCAGGAGACACTGCCATTGGAAAGCTTCATTTAATCATTCCACAATGTATGTGATATTTCATAACATCACATTACACCCCATAAATATACACAATTATTATTAGTCAATTAAAAATAAAAAGATAATCAAAGTTCCCAAGAGGAGGGGGCACACCATGCCATGCAGGGCCACGTGGGTGGGGGCAGAAGGAGTGAGAGGAACACTAGGGGAAGCCTCGTTGCGATTTTCTGGGGCGGGAGTGGGCGAGGCAGGGCCAGCAGCTGAGCAGGTCTAGGAGGATGAAGGAGGGGATGGGAGTGGTGGGAATTGGCTGGTTTGCCGAAAGCAAGTTGTTTGCTAGGGCTAGGAATTTCTGCATCGTCAGTGAGGCACCAGATGCGCCCCCCCCCCCGCCAAAAAAAGAAAAAGAAAAAAAAAGAAAAGAAAATATAGTTAATATGATGTCCCCAACTTGTCTGTAAGGACTGTGCCCTGCTCTGACCTAATTACTCCATGCCTATGGCTTACTTAGCCATCAATCTGAGTCTCTTCCACTTGTTAAAAACACAGATTTCTAAAACACACCCTAGAGCCTTCGAGGCTACCTACCTGCAAAGAGCAGGGAGTGAGCACTGCGGGAGCCCCTCTCTCGAGGAGCTGCCAGGGCCTACAGGCATCATGCAGCCCCCGCGCCCAGGGCCAGCCCCGCAGAAAGCCTCCTTCCTGGAACAGATTTTCTGGTTCCTCCGGCAAGGGAATTTGATTTTCAATTGCCTGATTTTTATTATTAAAACCTTCCCTGACAAGCTAGAATAGTATGCTTACAAGCCGTGGTACTGTGGCAAGTTTTCCAGGTTTCCAGGCAGGGACGTGAACAAAGAGAGCTGTCAACACCCTAAGTGTTCATCTGCGCTCTCCGCTGGCAGAACTGCTGACGCAGGGCTGCAACTGGCAGCACTTTGCCTGTGACAATATGCCCAACAGGATCCGAAAGGGCAAGATGTGTTTAGAACCTACTGCAACTCAGATTTCTCTTCCTACTGACCCCTTCCACTATGTGGACAGGTCTGCAAAAACACAGCCAGAGGCAATAAACGACGAGTTCAAATTGTCACATGCCCCCTTTTTTCTGAATGACTCCCCTGAAATCTGGAAAAGCAGAAAACAACAGCCAGAATAAAACCAGGATCCTGTTCACAGGGCTGACTTTCGACCTGAGGCTTGATTTGCTGGCCTGCCGCAAAAAGGGCAGGTGGGGTTAGGTTCTGCGGTATGGCTCAGGGTGCCCAGTCGGCATCTCCTGCCTGAATCTGTCTCCTTCCACCTGAAATCTTGGTGGTGTTGAGGCTCCAGTGAATATCAAGTCAGTAATTCTTTTTCTTCCTAAACTCATAAACCTAGAGGTCTGGGGTGAGGGATGCTCATTGAAAATTCCTCATAAATCTTCCTTCCCTCCACATTCCCAAGTCCGTACAGCCAAACTGGCATCAGAATGCTCCCCCTTGTGAAAGATACTAACGTGCTATCCCAGTGTTGAGCAGAGGGAGATAAAAAGATGCAAATGCCTTGCAAAGCCAACCTCTTTGATTTATCAGAGCCAGAATAGGGCACGCAGCAGGAGACTGTCAGGTCCAGAGTCGAGAGGGAGACACAGGAAGCCTCGTGTGTAGCAAAATGCTGTTTATTTTGAGCATCTGGGTGCAATGGGTGGAGGCCAAAAGAGCGTCCACCATGAGAGAGGGGAAAACCTTGGGTTTTATAGAGGGTTTTTCCAGGGGGAGTAACACCTGCAGAGATAGGGGAGGGGGGAGCCTCGTCCTTATCAGGGGGATAGGAACGCCATTGTCCTGCCGCTGTCTGTGGTCAGAGCTAGATTTACAGAAGCAAACCTGACAGAAACAGCATGCATCACTGTGTATGCATATAGCTTTGACAAGTTCTAAGACAAGCTGGGTTCAAATCCCATCTGATCCACGGGTTATGTAGCCCCAAGCAAGTTACTCCTCTCTTGGTGTCTACGTTTCCACACCTGAGGAGCTGGAACAAATATACTACCCCCTCAGAGGGCAATGTGAGAAGCTCACGAGACCAGGTGTGTGCAAGCACTTAGCAAAGTGTCCAGCACACAAATGGCCCCTCACCTCAGGTGGGAAGGACCTCACTGTCCACCCCGTGGTTCACCCCAAGGGCACAGAGCACTGTCTGGGTAAGGGAACGTGGGCTGCAGGAGTCACAGGGACATGATCCCTCTGCCACTTCCCATTCACACACACCCCAAAAAATATTCTTGTGAAAATAGTGGATATTAAATCTGCGGTTATAAAAAAAATCACGGTTCGTGGGTTCCATCGGCCTCACTCCACTCCTTCTGTTTCCTGCTCAACACCACAGCTCACGGCACAGCAGAACTTCACTAGTTAAGGGTGACTTTGTGCCAGTGTATTAGCCATGTCTTGTATTTTCTGTGTTCTGATTCTTTGACATCTGGGGCTTTGTGGATCCAGGAGGAGCCGCCCTCACGAAGGGTAGCCGCTTCCCAGAGAGAGTAAACGACTCACCTATGAGCACCTCTCAAATGCAACCAGGCCAGAGCCCACGCCCCACCACCTCCTCTCTTGGGCTTTTACACTCTGGACCACTGTCCCCTGCCCTAATCACCCCAGGGTCAGGGACCAGACAACTAGGGACAGCCCCACACCCAGAGCCTGCGGATTCAAGCTAGCCAACTCTAACGCTGCTGGCCCCGGCCCCTTCCTTCTTGTGGAAACCTCAGTACAGGCTCTCACCGTCTTCCCCGGCTCCCTCTGCCTCCTGGCTGACCCTGGTGCTTTCCCGTGTGCCCCCGCGGCATGGTGAGCCCCTTCCTCTCAGGAACCGAGTAGCAAACTGTCTTTTCAATGGCAGTCATCTTTTGAGCTGTTGGTCTTGCCATACCCGAATAATAATAAAACCTATACTAACGCAGCTGGGCATTGAGAATTCAGACAAGGAAAAGAGAGCACCTCGTGGTCTTTTAAAATGAAAGCCAGCCAGGCAGTCAGCTACCCTGAGCAGATTTCTAGAGGACGTGACAGCATCGTTAGAATAACTCACAGTATAGCTTAGGTCAATCCAGGATTCCCCACAGGGCGGCACGTAAACCCGCCCCACCTCCTCCAGAATAGAGAGCGCCCTGGAGCAGAACTGTGAGCTGGCCCTAGGCACGGAGGCTCTTTGCCGCAGCACATACACACACGAGTGCACACACACACATACACACACACGTACACACACATACACACACACACATAGAAACACGCTGGCTCCCCTCACAAGGCAACCATGGTCATGTGGACGCCTTGAAGCCGTACGGCTGAGAAAGGCTAAAAGTCAGCTAAGACATCAGAGATGCTGAAATCAATGTTCTGCATGGAATGTCTGTGTCCTCCCCCCCAATATTTATATATGGACCACTTAATCCCAATATGATGGTATTAGTGGGTGGGACCTTTGAGAGATAACTAGGTCATGGAGTGGAGCTTTCCAAAGTGTGATTAGTGCTCTTATAAGAAGAGACAGGAGAGCTCACTAGCTCTGCGTCTGCCAGAGGCAACGAGAAGTCTGCAACCTGGAGGAAGGTCCTCCCCAGAACCCAACCCTGCTGGTGCCCTGATCTCAGACTTTAGCCTCCAAAACTATGAGAAATAGATTCCTGTTGTTTATAAGCCACCCAGTCTATGGTACTTTGTTATAGCAGCCCAAACTAAGACACTCAGCCGGCCACACAGAGCCTGGTGCTTTCCATTAGGACCGTAATTTATGTTTCTACCTAAAACACAAAGCCTTTCATATGATGATCAAGAAGCCTTCTGCTTTAGAAAGATTGCAGAGAGACACAGAGAAAGCGGGAGGAAGAAAAAGAGAGAGAGAAGGGAGGGAGCGAGGGAGAGAGGCTGAAAGAATAATTACAGAAGAGCAGGAAAGTGTTGGATAAATGAAACTGGGGGTGGGGTGGGGGGAAATGTTAAAGCCTATTTTCCACAAGGTTTGTGTGTTAGTTTGCTAGGGCCGCCATAACAAAATATCACAGACTGGTTGGCTTAAACAACAAAAATTTATTTTGTCACGGTTCTAGAGGTGCGACATCCAAGATCAAGGTGCTGGCCTGCTGGTTTCTCCTGAGTCCTCTCTCCTTGGCTTGCAGGTGGCTGCCCTCGCACTGTGTCCTTACCGGGCTTTCCTCTGTGAGTGCACATCCCTATTTTCCCTTTGTGTATGCAAATTTCCTCTTATAAGGACATCAGTCAGATTGGATTAAGGCACACCCAATGTCCTCATTTTAGCTTAATCACTACACAGCACCGTTCTAAGGCACTGGGAGTTGAGACTTCAGCATATGAATTTGGGGGAGACACAGTTCAGTCCAAAGCAATTAGTAACTTTGACTATGAGGCAAGCCAGTGTATGAGTAGAAGGCTTGGATTTGATTCTGGCTACAGCCATGTTCAATCTGTGTGACCTTAGGCAAATGTCACACCCTCTCAGTGCCTGATTTTCCTTATCTGTACGAATGTGGGTAATACAATAGTAACTACCTTACAGATATTTTTATGAGGATAAAAACGGAACTTAGAACAGTGACAGGCATTTTTTTCAGCCCCAAAAATGCGACTATCCTTATAAGTATTATTATTTCAACGGAATGTACTTCTGCCCTTAGTTGGATCACTTATATTTGTGAGCTATTATGTTATTAAGTATGAAATGTCCGATTTCCTTAAGTACTAAATTTGACAGTTCATACCTCTGACATTTCACTTTGATATTTCTTGGGATTTTTTTGTTTGTTTTTACTGTGAAGATACATCCTCATTCTTTCAAACACATGTTTTGGCTTGTGATTATCTTTCAAATTTTTTAAGAGCAATTTTTGTGAAACAACAGATAAGTCAAAAATTTGTGTTATTTTTGAATATGAGTTCCATCATGGAACCAATGCAGTGCAGATAGCTTGAAATATCAATGACGTTTCTGGGAAGGACATGGCTAATGAATGCATAGTACATCGATGGTTTTAGAAGTTCCATTCTGGTCATTCTAATTTTGAAAATGAGCCACGTGGGTGACCTGAGATCAAGGTGGATAATTATGAGCTAAAATCTGTAGCGGAAAGGAATCCATCTCAACCTACACATGAACTAGCAGCAAGGTTTGACGTTACTATTCCAACAATATTGGACAATTTGAAACAAATGGCCAAGGCAAGGAAGCTGGATAGATGGGTTCCGCATGAATTAAATGAGCATCAGAAAAGAAATTGTTTTGAAACATTCCTTTATTTGCTGTCATGACATAAAGGTGAGCCAGTTCTGCACTGTATTGTGATATGTGATGAAAAATGGATTCTTTTTGACACTCACAAGCATTCAGCACAATGGTTGGATAAAGATGAAGGGCTGATGTACAGTCCAAAACTGAACATTCATCAAAAAAAAGCTGGAGACTCAGAAAAATGGCAGATTAGGGGTGGCCTCCCGGCTCTCTGCTCTCAGAGTCAGAGGCGAAATAGTCTTCTACACAAGAGTGAACTCCACATCCACAGGACCGGTTTCATGGACCTACAGAGAAACAGCGTGGGACACTGGACACTGGCGGAAAACAGAGGTGATTCAGAAAATTTCTCATGGAGCCCAGAGAGTCGCTTGCGTGTCTCAGGAGGGGACCCCGGATCCCAGCCTGGCCGGCGCAGCAACTGCAGTGGGGTGTCTGACTCCAGGGAAGACAACCCTTCCCCCATCTGCATTCTTTACAGACTTAGAAAAAATAATTGTTCACTTTGTATGGAACCAGAAAAAAATCCGTATAGCCAAAGCAATCTTAAGCAAAAAGAACAAACTGGGAGGCATCGGTCTTCCAGACTTTAAGTTGTATTACAAAGCAATAATAATCAAATCAGCTTTTTATTGGCACAAGAACAATTTGGAACAGGACTGAGAATCCAGAGATGAAATCATCTGCATATGGTAACCTAATCTTTGATAAACCAGACAAAAATATACATTGGAGAAAAGAATTTCTCTTCAATAAATGGTGCTGGGAAAACCGGTCAGCTACATGCAGAAGGATGAAACTGGATCCCTACCTCTCACCTCTCACAAAAATACACTCAAGATGGTTAACAGACCTAAACCTAAGGCATGAAACCCTTAGAATCTTAGAAGAAGATGTTGGGAAGACTCTTTCAGATATCAGTCTAGGCAAAGAATTCTTGAAGAAGACCCCCAAAGCAATTAATGCAGCAACACAAATAAACAAATGGAATCTGATCAAATGAAAGAGCTTCTGCACAGCCAAAGAAACTATCACTAGAGCAAATAGATAGCCTACAGAATGGGAGAAAATATTTGCTCTCTACACCTCCGACAAAGGTCTGATAACAAGAATCTACCTAGAAGTCAAAAGAATTAACAAGAAAAAATCAAACAACCCCATTTATAAATGGGCAAAGGAGATGAACAGAAACTTTTCCAAAGAAGACAGAATAATGGCCAGCAAACATATAAAAAAAATGTTCATCATCTCTAATCATTAGAGAAATGCAAATCAGAACCACAATGAGATACCACCTAACCCCAGTGAGATTGGCCTTTATCAAAAAATCCCAAAACAACAAATGCTGGCGAGAATGTGGAGAGACAGGAATACTCTTACACTGCTGGTGGGACTGCAAATTAGTGCAACCTCTGTAGAAAAGAATTTGGAGATTCCTCAAAGAGCGAAAAATGGAATTATCATTCGATCCAGCAATAGCATTATTAGGCATCTACCCAAAGAGCATAAGACATTCTATGATAAACACATCTGCACCCAAATGTTTATGGCAGCACAATTCACTATTGCTAGGTCGTGGAAACAACCCAAGTGCCCGTCAATTCATGAGTGGATTGTTAAAATTTGTTATATGTTCATAATGGAATATTACTCAATTTTAAGAAATGACAGTGAGTTAGCACCTCTTACATTATCCTGGATTAAGCTTGAACCCATTATTCAAAGTGAGGTAACACAAGACCCAAAGAATGGGCCCCACTTGTACTCGCCATCGAACTGGTATTGACTGATTAAATATATACAGCTTTTTATATGTCAATCATACCTCAATAAAGAGGTTAGAAAAAAGCACTCAGGCATATTTTTTCAGACACTAGATTGGAAAGGTGAAGACAAGAGGTAGGTTCAAACAGAGGAGCCTGTTGGCTAAGAGCACCCCAGATGTGCTCCCAGCCCCTGTCTATAATATCATGGGGCTCAGGGGAATGCAATGAGTCCTTCACTTGGTCCAATATCCAAATCCTCAACAAAATGCTCTTTGTTTAAAATAAGCTCAAGGATCTTTAAAGTTCAAAGGGAAGGAATTATTTATTTACTTATTCGTTCACCTATTTTTTTTTTTAATGGAGCTAAGTCACTTTAATCCTTGCACATATGTAGTTATGGTGCGGTCACTTTTTGTCCTTGCTATAAGATGAACAAGAGACTAGGTGGTCTTTTCCAGGATGTGCTTTATTCCCTTTACAACAGACACTTTGCAGATGCGTCTCACATCAGTGCATGTACGGAGAGCCCATTTTGTACTCTGGTGGGCTCCGTGGAAGATAAAAGAAGTACGCCTACTCTTCCTCAAGGAGCCATAGCCATAACTTCGCTGGAGAGATAAGTAAACAGAAAGAACAGAAAGTGAACAGTTAACAGTAAAGAAGAGAGCTGTTATTTCCAGAACTTTGTCTTTCATTGCCCGGCACCCATAGTCTTCCAGCGGAGTCTCTGGCTGCACCTTCCTTACAAAGCACACCACTTTGTTCCTTGTATTCCAGTTACTTGTGTACATGAGCATCTTCCTTACTAGAAAATTAGGTGCTTAAGAGCAGTGCCTGAATTTGTGTCTGTTTCAGCCCCACTACCTCCACCTCCACCCCCTTTCTCTCACTTCTACCTCTCCACATCCGCCCCACTCCAGCATCTAGTACTGTGCTTATCACATTCTAAATGTACAGTAAATATTTGCTGATTGAATCTGTGAATAAATGAATGACCCATCTTAGCATCTGGTTAAATGTTAGATGGGTATTGTTCAGAGCAGGGAGAGATGCCCTCAGGCTGCATCAGGAGAGACATGATAGAGGAAGTGGCACATTGTTTTGACATATGAGTAATAACAGTGATTCCATTTACTGAGCACCGATATGTACCAGAAGATTTGCATAAGTTATCTCACTGAATATTCAAAGAATCTCTAGTAGAGAGGGAGGTTCATTACTATCCACATTTTACAAATGAGGAAACTGAGGTTTAAAGAGGTTAAATAATTTGTCCAAGGTGCTAGAGCTGGGATACAAAACCATGTCTGTGTAATTTGAAAGACTGAGCTCTTTCCAACAAACTAGGATTTGGATGGGAGCAGACGAAAGATGTAGGTCATTCAAGACAGGTGTAATGATATGGAACAAAGGGCATTTGGCACACAGGGAGGAGACCAGTACAACCAAGGGAAAGCTGGGCCTGACAAGGACAGTATATTGTTGGTGATAAGGTTTAATTAGTGAGCGAACATAATGTAAACCCCTAGAGAGAGAGAGTTTCAAATTTATAAACAAAATTATGTATAATATTATATAAAATAGCTACAGTGAATATATATGAGAAAAACCTCTGGGTCTTCTAATGGCATTTGAATTAATAAGGCAGACTTTGGCCTAAACATCTGCCTGACTATTTTCCGGGAGAGGATGGCTTAAGCAACTGAAATAATCCTCTCCCTAAGCTAATGGTCTTTTCTTCCCCTACAGGTTTCATTACAGCCTAGCACAGAGGCCAGTTTAAGGAAATGGAGTGGAAATAGTGTGTGTTCATTTAGTCTTGAGAGCAGAAGCCAGTTGGGGAGCATTACTCAAAACCTGTGGCATTTTTTTCCCCCTCCAAGTGTTTCAGGTTCAGCCTGGGTATAGGCTGTAATCTTAGGGAACAATCACCTGTCAGTCTGGTCCCTTTCATCTGTTCAGGGCAATTTGGCCATACGAAAGGAAGTATTTCTTTCTTTCTCTTTTTTTTTTCCTTTGTCTTTTTTTTTTAAAGATCTTGCAGAAATGAGCAAGGGGACTGCAAGGATGTCCAATAGCCAGAACTGCTTTGCCTGTCACTGGGGAGCTGAGGCATGGTAGATGAAGGCTGTTATCCCAAACTCTACTCCTTAAGTATTCTCAGGCTGCGTCGACACCAGTAGTTATCAACTCACTCTTAGCAGTAGGGCTTTTTAAAATGAAATCTAGGCAGACTCAAATATACAAAGCAGATTGAAATGGAGTCACTCAGGGAGAGGCGGAGTGGGGGCCTAGAGCCCTCTCTATTTACCACTTCACACTACCCCATCACTCCCATTTATGGCAGGCTCTGAAGTCCTGCCTCAGCACCCAAGGGCTGCACAGAACATAAATTGAAAACCACTCAGCCACACAAAGGAAGGATGTGGCAAATGCAATGGTTCCATGAGCCCAGGTTGCGTTTTTAACACCTCTTTTAGTCCTTTTTCATCTGCTAGAAGCCAAAATTGAAATGGAGAATGGTGACTGCAGATTCCCCACCAGGAGACATTTGCAGAGCAAGGAGGGTGGGAGGGAGAATATGCTTTTTCTTGGTAGTCCTATTGCCTAGCACAAAATGCCTTGCCCATTGTAGGCATTCCGTAATGAATGGTAACACTGCCTCCTATATTATAAGAAGGCAGAAAAAATAAACAGCCATCCACAACATTATGCATTTGTTTCTTCCTTGCCATCAAGTGGGGGATAGAGACCAGATAATCAGGTAAAGAAATCCACAGCCTCCAGATTTGATGCGTTTGTTTTCAAGGACAAAGCTGAGTATGTCTAATTATCCCTGAAATATGGCTGCCAAAGGAGGGCAGGTGAGAAATGAATAGTTGGCGAGGCACTAGGCATGCAATTGGGAAAGGACATGACAACCTGTGTGAGAAAAGGGACAACTATTGCAAACCTGGCATAAGGATGGCAAGAAGACATTGTCGGGAAAGAGGGTTTGAGCCTGTCAACTTATGTGGAGAAGCACTTTTTCCCCAACGTTCCTAAGAAGCCCTGGGAAGAGTGTATACTTGTGCTTAGTTATTTTTTGCAAGGTCTTTAGAGACACTATATTGCTTGTTTTCACACCCTCCTGGTGATGCCAGGAGGAGTGACAAGAACGATTATCTGCATTTCACAGAAGAAAGGGAAGCAGTCCTAGGAGAGTAATGTGGGTGGACAGTGGCAGCATACTATTTTCTGACAAAGATTACAACTAGAACAGGTGCCGGAGTGCCTACTGTGAAGGCACAAAATAGCTTGATCACCCTTGAAGGGTCCATAAGCACAAATGGAGGAAATGAAGGTAAACATGCATGAAGGTAAATATACCCAACGTTGGGTAAAGAGCATCTCATTAAAGCCTGTGGAGCACAAATCTCCTCCCCACCATGATGAGAAAGAGGGACACTCTTGAGGGGCCACTTGGAAGCAAGCCCAGCATTCCTAATTCCGTCAGCTATGATCTTTGATGCCAAAAAAGCAAAACTCATTGGACTCCAAAGCTGGGAGAATCACTACCCTGGCTCAACTCCACAATCCAGCCATGCTGTGTCTGTTGAAGGTGCCTGGGCATCCATCCCGAAGGGAACCTTCAGAATTTGCTACGGACCATGACATCTAAGCAACTGATGAGCTCTCCTTGAGTCAATGTCATGGAGTAGTTTTCAGGACTAAATGGGATAATACATGCATTTAAAGCATTTTGAACAGGGCTTGGTGCACACGAGGCACTCAATAAATGTTACTTCTTATTATTGAAAAATTCCTGGCCTTCATTGTATTTGGTGGTCTTTACCACCTTTGTTGGAAATGAATTCTGAAAGTTCCCTACCTGCATGTAAAGGTGTAAAGGTTTCTTTCTTTCTTTCTTTCTTTTTTTTTTTTTTGCAGGTACCTAAAATTATTTGATTCTAATATCAGAATGGCCTGTGCTTGGGCCCTATGGCGTAGAGAAAATAACTTAGGATTTAGAGCTAAATGAGCCCTGGTTTCAGTCATGGCTCTGCCACTTACTATCTATGTAGCTTTGGGCAAAATGTGCCATTTCCCTCAGCCTTAGTTTTCCCATCTGTAAGATGTAGGTATAATTCCTGCCTCATAGGATTGTCAGTAAAATTAAATGCAGTACCGATGAGAAGGCTCTTTGTAAACTATAAAATATCACACAAACAATGATTTTTTTAATTATTATTAGGAATTCCAGCCTCAGCCAGACTTGCCTCTCTTCTCCCTCATGTCCCCAAATTAATTTGGAGCTTTACAGTGATGGCCAAACATATATTAGGTCTGCCAGACTGCACAGGGCTAGCCAGTTGATCATTTCGATTAAATGATCCACTCAATTCAAGCAAGCAGTACCTCAGATGTTCTCATCTCCTCCTCTACTCAACCCCACTCAAGTGACCCAAAACACTGGCTCCTGTGATATACTCTAAATATATCCTTTAAGCAATATGATGTTCTTCTCAGACCATCTTCACCATCCACAATCTTTCCAGGGATGCTAGGCGTCCATGCACTGATGATTTGTGCTTCAAGTGCATGTGACATCTTAATTATCCAGTACAAATGCTACTTCAAGCAAGCACTAACAGATGGTGGCCTGAATTTTATAGCATTGCCAGCATTTTCCAGGCAAAATTTATAGTTCACTCATCAACAAGCTGAGTCCTGTTTTCATTTTTTCTCTTTTGTTTAAACTTTAGCAAGCAACCATCCTGAAAACCCAAAGCATGTTTTGTAATTAAATAATAGCCACTGACCAATAATATCATTTTATTTCTGTCCTCCCTACTCCTCCATTCTTAGGTTGCTTGCACGCAATATACAAAGTAATGAAAGTGTCCAAGCCAGGTGCTGGTGGTGGAGTGCCAGGCAATATCACTTTTATTCTCAAGTTGAAATACTAAGGAGACAGTGAGATTTCACCACCCGCCACAGCCCCTGCAGAACCTTCTACCCACTCAATCTTATTCCAAATAAGGCTTCCACCAGCAGGACCAATCTTCTGATCTTTGTGAATCTAAGTCTGATATAGTCTCTAAGCACAAAGGATATCTCCAGAAAGGGTGGACAAACGTAGCCTCATGAGATAAGCCCAAATGTGATCTGAGTACTGGACCATTCACATATTATTAATAACTACGTGATCTTGGACAAGTCAATGTCATCTCAGGTTCCTCCTCAGCAGAAAGTGCTAATAACACTCTATAGTCCTCTTGTAATAATTAAACAAAATAATATGTAAAGTATCTTGCATATAGTGCTTGACAAATAAAAAACACTCCATAAATTATAGTTAATAAAAGCATTTATTAATATATGTTTGCTATATGTGAGGAATTTGTTTACATGTGTTAACTCATTTAAATAAATCAAACCTTTCCTCAAATGTCATCTTTAGTGAGGTTTTCCCTAACCACTTTATTTAGATTTACAAATTTCCTGCTTCCATCACTCCTTATCCCTACCCCCTGCTTTCCCCATTATGACTTATTCTCTTTCAGAATACTCATATTTTACTTGTTTAATGATCATATCCCTCCACTAGAATGGGCATAAAAGGAGAGAAATGTTGTCTGTTTTGTTCTCTGCTGCATTCCTAGAGCCCAAAATAGTACCTGGTACAATATGGAGTGTATTGAGCATACACTCAATAAAAATTTTAAATGAATGAAGAATTTAATCCTCAAGAAAACCCCATGACACAGGCACTATTAGTATCCTTGCTTAGCAAGTGCGGAAACTGATGCAAAGGGAGGAGATTAAGTAACCTGTCCAAGGCAATACTAGGATTTTATAGCTGTAATTGGGCTCCTGTATGTGCTATCTTAACCGTTATACTATAGTGCTTCCTTTAAAACACTTACGGAAAGAGAGAGGGAGAGAAGGGGAGGGAGAGAGAGAGAGAATGGAGGAGAGAAAGAGAAAATATGAATGAGAAAATGAGGGTAATGAGAAGAATGTATGTGATTCTATGAACTGTAGAGTTTCTTTTTCTTTTTCCCCCCTTTTTGTCCCCCTCCTTTTCCCTATGAATAGGATTTACTTTCCTCTGATGAAATCTCTATGCAGTCCTTTGGGACTCTAGCTTTGGCCATGTGATAAAGGCAGTGATGAACTATTTGTTCTCAAAACAGCATCTTCAGAGGACACTTCCATTTTTCACCTCTCTGTCTATTGTGATATGTGTCTTTTTACAAAGTTAAGTGGGTGAAAATTATTTACACACCAAAAAACTCATAGCTATTTAACAATGTACTAAAGGTTCTAGCCAGTGCAATAAGACAAGGGGAAAAAAAGCCATCCATATTGGAATGAAAGAATAAAAATATCTTTATTCACAGATGATATAATCTTCTATGAAGAATATCCAATGAATGTCCAATAGAATGTCCAAAAAAAAATAACTCCCGGAACTAATGACTGAGCTTAACAAGTTTGAAGAATACAGGATTAATATGCAAAAAACAGTTACACTTCTATATACTAAAAATAAATAATTAGAAATTGAAATAAAACAATATTATTTACCATAGCATCAAAAGTATGAAATACTTAGTTATATATCTGAAAAAAGATAGGAAAGGTATGTACCCTGAAAACTAAAAAACGTTGATGAGTAAAATTAAAGAAGACCTAAATAAATGGAGAGATAGACTGAGTTCATGGTGACTCAATATTGTTAAGATGTCGGTTCTTCCCAAATTTGAAATACAGATTCAACACAATCCCTGCCAAAATCCCAGCAGACTTTTTTCTCTTTTTGTAGAAATTTATAGGCTGGTTCTAAAATTCATATGGAAGTGGAAAAGACCTACAATGTTCAAAACAACTTGGAAAAGGAAGAATGAAGTTGGATGGCTCACACCACCTAATTTCAATACAGTAATCAAGACAGTGTGATATTTTCATAAGGATAAACATACGGATCAATGGAATAGCATTGAGAGTCCAGAAATAGACCCAAATACATATGGACAACTGATTTTCAACACAGGTGTCAAGGTAGTACAGAAAGAGCTCAGATGAGAGCCAAAAATATTGGGGTGAAAGAACAGATGGAGAACTGATAAATGAATGGAGGAACAGATGAGAAAATGAAGGAGGGAAGAAAGGCGGGAGGGAGAAAGAGAGAGATGGGGGAGAGAGAGTTTATTTTTAATACTTGGAGAAAAATAGGGGAGTCCTGTCTAACGTCATCCTTCCTTGCATTCCTAGGTTTTCCTGGGTGGGAGAGAAAGGAGTGTAATTCCAGACAGCACCTGGGAACTGCAAATAACTCTGAGCTCCTCCAGAGCAATGCAAGTGAGAATTGTCAACTATGCATGGAAAAAAATAGTCATTGGGGACCCCTGTTCTAGAGAGGAGCAACACGTTGCCTCCAAGATTTTGTATGGCTGGTGAGAGGAGAGAAAAATGGCTTCTGTTTTTCAAGGCTTGATTAACAGACCACTCTTCTTGACTAAGCTATAGAACCATGACCAGTATGGACAGTCACATATTTGGTGGGGGGATGGGGGGGCGGCATTTATTATGTCAGTAAGTTTACTATACATCCTAACCATCACAGAGTTGCATGTGAACTTGGTAGGAAATGTTTCCATGGCCAGTCTCTTTCCTCCTGGATCTGCCACTCACTTGTTGTCACATCCAGTCTGTGGGCATTATTTATGTAGTGTTAGCAGGGCTGGGGCTTCTGCTTCCCCATTTCAGGAGCTGGCAAAAGCAGATAACCAGGCAAGCTGAGCCAACCAAAGAGCTCATCAGCATCATATTGGCTAGAATCATACTAGCCAGGTCACACTGTCCCCATCTGCAATACGCTGGCAGCTGAAACAAACACAATCACTAGTTGACATTTATTGAGCACTTGCCATGTGCCAGGCACTATGAAAGCCTTACTTGGATTATGATATGTAATCCTCACAACATCCCAATGAGGTAGGTACAAAGTTAATAAGCAGTAGAGCCGGGATTCAAGTCCAGGTCTATCTGAGTCTAAAGCTGATGTCCTTTCAAATACCCACAAGGCTTCCTGATTAATTTATTTAAAGAGATCTTTGAATAGCCTTGTGCTGCAGCTGGTTAGCACTAAGTTAAACATCAAACTATGTCAAGCCTATGTCATTTACCCCTTGTTATTGAAAGTCTTTTTCAAATGGCTTAGGCTACTTTCCTGCCTTATTAATGAATGTACTTTCTGGGATAGATTTGAATTTTTTGTTGTGATCAAAGGTCTCACACTATCCTGCATGAGGAATATTGAAGGAAAAGGTAATTATGCTACAAATGAACTCATCTTCCAGCATACTCTACTAAAAGTAATTTTTAGGAATTCATTCTGACATCAGTTTATGCTTTTGTCATTTGTCTTTTTCTGCAAAGGAACAATTGCAGAGAGAGAGAGAGAAAGAGAGAGAAAGCGAGAAAGCAGTCAGTCATTTTAATGCTTTGGTTTGTCACAAGTTTTTGTGATATTAGACCTGTTCTATGGCTAAACTAAGGAATGACTGACAACATATCACATAAAACTGCAGTGATTATTTGAAAAGTCAAATACTTGGCCATTTGATTGCTATGTTCATACAGCATACAGCCATTTGGAAGTGAAAGAACACCCTCTCTCACACATTTTCATAAACACAGAGGCAAAATAAGGGGTTTTAGCAACAGTCACAGCCTACTGTCTTAGAAGCAATGCATGGCTCTCAATTAGAGGAAATGGCATAATCACAATATAATATGCAGGACTCTGACTCCAGTGACAAACACAGAAACAGCTGAATCAGAATATAAAACTGCTCCATGCTGAACCCATACAGAGCAAGCAAGACTTCACTTTATCTTTCTAAGGCAGAAAAGTTTTTCATTTGGCTCCTACCAGCCAAAAGCAAAGGGGTGTCAGTATGTTTAGTTTATTTATGAAGCTATGTGCTCCTGACTGCTCTCATCTAGACACTGCTGAATAAACGGGTCTATTCTCTGTAAGACACTTTTGTCAAAGTCACGTTGGAGTCAGTCTTCCACATCTGTGACCAGGCTCAGCTCCAGGTAGATTTGTGAAGTGAGCAAGGTTTGACTTGGTCATGTCATATCCCATTTCTGAACACCTTTGCTCCCATTTTAATATCCCTCCTTTTCCCTGGTTTAATTCATTCAAGCCATCACTTATAGTACTTAATTCAACATTTATAGCATCATCTACCAGGCACTGTGCTTGGGTGCTCTGCACTGGCCCTGTAATATTTATGGCCTTCACTAGTATTTGAAAATTGGACTTATTCCTTGTCATTCCCTAGCCTGAGCCTACGTGAAAAACATCCCAGACTGAGAGGAGTGATCAATTTCCATCATCATCTCAACTGCTTGAAATCTAATTTTTAAATGGATGCCTCTGAATGTTTTATATATATATATATATATATATATATATATATACACACACACACACATACACTCTCTCTCTCTCTCTCTCTCTCCATCTCCTCAGCCTTGGTTGGCTGATTTGAGGGCGAATCACTGTAGTGATCTATGAGTTCTCTGTATTGCTTTGTTGATGAAGGAGTATATTAGAGGCTCGAGATAGCTCAACAATGATGTTGAGAAAGGGTCACTGTCCAAACACAATCAGAATGATGTTATTTTGGAGAAAAAGTGAAGCATTTGAGAAGTGTGTGCTTTTTCCTTTCATCATCTCTACTGCTACATTTTTTTAAAAAGTGGGATGATTCTAATTTCTCCAGCAAGTTGTCGTTTTCACAGTGGCTGGCAGAGCCCACCTATGCAGAGGGAAGAGCACTAGGCTGGACATCCTGAGGCCTGGCTGCTGGCCTCCCTTGGTGTGATTAGCTCAAATATCTTGCTCTCTGGGAGAACTGTAGCATACATTACAGTGGAAAGAGCATTAGACAAGTATTAGAAATCCAGGCTTCTAGGTTGCCCTCTGCTAGTAACTAGATGTGTGGCTTGTGGAAAGGGACTTACCTTTCTTGAATCTTAGTGTCCTTATCTGTTCAGCAAAAGAATTAGTCTCATGTAAAGCATGAAAATGCTCTGATACAAAATGAACATTATAAAAGCTCTTTGTGGCTACCGTGCATGCTCAGCTTTGACAGTTTAAGTGCTTTCTGGGGACAATCCAGTGGGTCAGCAAATGGATTAACTGTGGCCTGCTGTGTTGGCCAGAATAACAGGTTCACATTACCAAAGGGAACCATATGTGAGGCTAAATGCAGTGGCCTGGACTGGTTGGTCATGGGTCAACCTCTGCAAATGCTTTCTGATTTCAGTGGTACAGCTCCACACTGATGTGTTTTTTTCTTTTTTTTCTGTCTTCTCAATTTGGCTCACTGTCGGCATACAAGAAACTGCTTGCACCTCCCTGAAAGTCATTGCCAGGGTAGTCTGGCTCTGCTGCTCAGACATATCCCATTCCATCTGTTCCTCCCTGAAACAGAGGGCTGGCTACCCAGCTTCAGATCCAGACAATGAAATAGAGCAAGCAGAACTGACATAACTTTTAAGCTGTAGGTTTCCTAAGCTACTCAGCATGCGACAGTGAATCTCAGTAGGCTCCAAATGGATTGAAAGCTGGAAAAAAGGTGGAATTAGTCATTCAATTTTAGCTTGACCTAATCCACAACTCCTACTTCTTCTGACCAACGCACAGGTGGGATTCTGCCCACCTGAGTGACAGACTTGCATTTTGGTCCTCTGACCTAGCCTTGCTACGTCAGAGGTAAGTGGATAATATTAAAGGGTTCACAGGTCACTTCTCAGGGCCTTCATTGATAGGCCAACCACGGCATTAGTTAGGGGTGACTGTTTTGGCTCCAAAAGTACCCTATGATGACCTCATTGTAGCACTAAACACCACATTATCATCCTCTGTCTCTCCTACTAAGACTGTGAGCTCCTTAAGAGCACCTATTGTATCTTATATTTATCTATGTGGCCCCAGAGTCTAGCACAGTGGCATAAAGTAGATGCTTGATATGTTTTAGTTATTATTACTATTACTATTATTGGTGCCAAAAAATGTTTTTACCAAAATTGTTCATTTGGAGACCTCAGGTGGGCACAGTACAATCCTCTCTCAGTCTCAATTTCCTCATGTATAAAATAGAAATAATTATATTGCCTGTTTCATGAGCTTTTGGTGGGTGAGGATTAATGAGACAAAATGTATCAAGTGCTCAGTACACAAGTTGACCCACAGTACAGCACTCAACATGTATTACGATTATTTTCAGGCATGATGCATATGTGATGCAGCTTGACTTTTGCATTTTTTGTTTCTTTAAAAAACAAGAGACCCAATTTCTTTTCAGAGAAGAAAAGAACCCTCCTTCTATCTCCCAGCCTGTATCTGGCCTCAAAATCACATAAGACTAATTCCTTTATTTTTTTTAATTTCAGAATATTAGGAGGGTACAAACGTTTTGGTTACATAATTTGCTTTTGTGTAGTTTGACTCAAAGTTGTAAGTGTGCCCATCACCAAGACAGCATGCACTAATACTTTTGTAACAACCTAGATGGAACTGGGGACTACTCTTTTAAACAAAGTATTACAAGAATGGAGAAATTCTTAAAAACTGCTCCATATCCCACTGTCATTAGGTCAAATAACATCAGAAAAATCAGCAGAACAGCACCCTCCATGCTGCTGTTGTGGAAATGCAATACGAGGAAAAGCCCTAGGGTGCAAACATCTACCTATCCCCTCCTTACCACGACACACACAAAACCAAGGAAATGCATACACAGTGCAGCAGGAACTGCAAATCACAACTCTGTCTGAACTAGAACACAGTGTCTAAACATCCAGAGACACTATTCTATAAAGTGTGAAAAATGCCCTTCAGAGTCTCACTATATCCATGGCAGGTCAACGCTGTTCCTGTTGAGCAAGGTATCCTGAGAAGGAGAAAATGTGCAGTGACAGAAAAAAAAAAAAAAAACACCAAAACCAAAAATCTCCCTGGAAAGTGCTAAGAGATAAGTGAGAGGAGGGGAACAGAGCCATGAAGGGTATATGGGAAAACTTTTAATTTTTCACTAATAACCAACAAAACAATGAAGCATTAAAAAGCACTAGCTCAATCTGTAAGTCACTATACGTGGCAAATAAAAGCCACCTAGCTCAGAGTATGCGAAGAGGGAAGCCCTTCACCATGGCAGAAGCTTGGGATGTGTCCAAATATAGCAAGTGTGATATAGATCATGTTTATCTACTTAGGAATGTATTTATTCAGGTCTCCTGCTGTTAAAAGCCTGAGTATAATATTAGGTATGCATTCTCTATGTCATCTTAACTCAGATGCTACCAACTGCTCCTTTTGTGCCTCACGCTGAGATTCCTCACTCAAAAGGTAAGAGTGAGCTCCAGCAAAACCAAAAAAAAAAAAAAAAAAAAAAAACAACAACAAAAAAAAAAACAAAAAACAATGCCCCTTTTGAAATACAACATCTAATCACAAATATCCATAATTATACATCAGGGTCTAATAAATGGAGATTGTGCCCTGCAATTGTCAGTGTGATGGCTAGGTACAAGGTGCCCAGACAGAGTCTGCCATTTCTGCAAGCGTGGAGATAAAAGCAATTCTCCAATGCCTTCTCTGTTAACTGAGAGTGCACGTTAACCATGAATTGGGACTAATTTGAAAACATTCAGCTGCTTGAGAATGTGTGCATCAATTCCCTTCCTTCATAATTTATACAGCATTTTGATTGTGGTGTTCACCAATAAATAACTGAAATGAGTTCTAACTGCTCAGAGATTTAGTCTTACGTCTTCACTGCCATTTTTTATATTCTCCAAGATAGCCCACATTCAACTTTATATGCAAACCTGAAATGGTTTTCAGGAGGAGAAGAAAAAAAGGCAGCCAATAGATCTTTCACTTTGGGAATTGAATATAAGATCATATTCAAAGTGCAGCATTTACGGTCCAATGCTGAATACATAAAATATGTGACCATTACAAATTCACCTTTCATTGCAAAGCCGTGCTCTTGTAGTGACATATCTTACTGCTAGATTAGAGCTTTTAGCATGATGAAGGCATCTTTCATCTTCACCTAGATGCAGGTCAGGTGCTCTTTCTGGGCTGTGTTTATGCCTGTCACAATGCCCCACACCCTGGAGAGACAGCTTACAGAGAACCCAAGTCATTCACCGAAGGGCCGCAGCCATATCGAAGGGGAAATGCCTAATTGGAGGTATTTCATCTGTACAAGACCACACTGCCTCAGATTTCCATGCTCTGCTGAATTCAAAGGGAGAGATCAGCCAGTGTTGTCTTCCGGAACAAGCCCAAGGAGGTAAATCGAATATCACAAATACTCAGTCAATACAAGTTTGGGTAATACCAAAAAGACAGTTTCACGTGGGACATGATACTAGGAAATGAATACACATAGCATGTAAATCAGTGATATGGTTCAAACATAAATGTACTTAAACCAGGAAATTTATGGAATGGCTTACCAGGTTCTTCTAACTCAACCCTAAACCTCAATGTATGGATCAAAAACAGATTATCATGGATTTTACAAATCATAAAATGATTAATCAGTGTTGTTGCTTCTTTTTTCTTTAATTTTTGAAACTCATAATACAAATATTGCATTGCACTTCTGCACTTCTGCCCTTGCCCTTCATGGTCAGTCCTAAGTTGTCTTTCCAAAGTCAACTCCCAGCTTTCCCATCTTTCTCCTCCTTCCCTCCTTAGTCCTTCATGCACCCAGTATTACTGATGCATGTCTCGTTTCAATTCCCGAGTGACTAGCTCAGTGTGAGGCACACAGAAGGCATTCTGCAAATCTCTGTTGAATGAATATGAATGAATGACAAAATGAGGACAGCACAAGGCTTTTTGATAGCTATGGCGGATGTATAGGAGCACTTTTCACTTACTTCCCACTCTTAGATGTGTTCCGGGCCTTTGAGGATGACGGAGAGTTGGCACCTGGGTTAGTGTTTGGAGAATCCCGTCTATCTTTACTATACCCACAGAAAGAATAGAAAAAAATATATACAGCAAGGACCACAGAGACAAAAAGCAATTAGTCACTTCATTTAAAGACTTTCAAGGTCAGGCTGCCTCTCTCTCTCTTCTCTCTCTCTCTCCTCTCTCTTTCCTGTAAAAATAAAGCATGATCTTATCCAGTGGTATCCTTCAAAGGTAGACAGTGGAAGCCATTGGTCAAGTTCAAAGAAAGCTATCCTTTTGGCATTCAAAGCTTGAGCTCATGGATTCCATTAATGATAGCACCACAGCCCAGGCCCCAAGGGACACTCTAGTAAAAAAATAAATAAATAAAAGTATAAAAATAACTACTCTTTAACATAAAAGCCTTTATTTCCAGATGCTGAATTCTCTGCATTACATCTTCAGTTCTGAAGCTGCTGACTTTTAGTGAAGTATGTGGATGCCAAATGACTTCTAAAAGTCTTTGGGAGATACTATCAGATGAATGAATAATTTTCACTCATAATGTTACATGGGAAGGCCATGAATTCAGATATTCTTTCAGGAGAAGCAACACCTGCTTCATGAGTAATTGAATTTAAATCTCCACCTTCAATAACTCCACAGCTTATGTCAAACCTTGGAAACAATTACAAAATAAATCACAAGGAAGGTCTGTTTAATCTCATCAGGTTAATAAACCCTAAAGGGACAAATTAATCACCTAAAGGTAAACAAAAAGGAATAATTGATTGGAGTCTTCTTGATTACTTTATTCTATTTCCTTTATCAAACTATTTTACCATTATCTTCAATTCAGCCGCTCTGCCTTGAAATTATTACTTTACTTCATTTTCAGATTTCCATGGAAACCAATTCAAAGCCCTTCTCTCCACTTGATGATGTGTGGAATTATTTATCCTGATTTCATCAGAAAGACTTTTTTGTTAGTAAGATCTACGTCAGCAGAATCTTTTATAAAAAGTGAAGGTAAAAAAGAAAAAAAATGCATATCGTGGCTTATAATGTGTATAATAGAACCTTCCAATGGCACAGAATATTGTCTCAGAAAATGTCAAAGAGCTTTCTCGATATTGATGAACCTTTTAAGTACCTCTGAAATAGGTGTCTGCAAAGTAGCTGTATTTATACGTGGGGTGGGCTGGGGGGTTCACAAAAGATATTCTGTCACACACCCATCAGTTTCAAATGAGTACATGGATGTGATTGAAACTAGAGATAATCATGGGTTCCTGGTGATTGCAAAGGTAATAAAGATGTATGTAGGCACAGATAAAGGCTGTTCAGGAAGAATCAGACAGATAGTAACAGTTCCAGTAGTTAGCACTCGGTGTCTAGAAGGTCCCAAAAGCAGCTATTTTAACTGGGAGACACAGAGGTGAGCTCTGATTCTGTTGCTAGGGTGGGTAGCCCTGAAGAGAGTGGACACACATTCTATCCCAGAGGAGGTGGCAGAAACAGGTTAGGATGAAGTGCTGGGATTCCTGTTCAGTGTAAGGACCATTTCTCTGTGCTGCTCACAGACTCACCAGAATGTGAGTCACATTATGACTTCCTGGCAAAGGATTTCTTAGGGACCTGGGACTTAGGACCATACCAGTTATCCTGTTTACCAGAACCTAGCTTGGAAACTAAGTGATAATACTAAACAATTAAACAAAAGACTTTAACTCAGAAGAATTCAAAATTGTAGCTTTCAGAAGTTGGTACAGCCTAATGCAAAGGATGCAATAGGTTATGTGTTGCTGAATACAAGTGGGTTTCTACTTCCTTACTTCCACACCCTGGTCATTGGCCACTGAGCCTTCCTCCTCCTAGACCCTCACTTAAACAGTAGGCAGTGGGAAACCTAACTGGACACATTCAGAAACAAGGGATCTTTTGATGTGTCTCCTGCACATTACTGGGCTCAGAGCATGTGGTCTTTTAACTCTTCTGAGTCACTAAACTCAGGCATCCACGTGCTTTTGAAAAAAAGTACACCCATCTCCATTGATAAATTCCCACGTAGAGGTCCTCCATAATCTGCATTACAAGTGACCCATTTAAACTCAAAGCATGGCACTGCGGGACATCAGGGAAAGCTGTCAGCCTTATTATTGTTAACTGCTGCTCTGGAGGGGGGTGGTCCTGGAGCAGTGTCCTTTAAAAGATAGGAATAAGGACCCCTCTGACCTACTGCCAAATCCTGCAAACTAGGCTGGCTCTGCGGGGAATCAAAACAAAAACATTCCCAGGAATAAATCACACAGTGAAGGTAAATCACATAAGCACCAACACTAGGGGTGAAGGTAATCAAATAACTCAAAATTTTTGTTCTGTGCAAATTTCAGACCCATTAACAGCGGCACAATATTTCTGAAAGTGGGGGTGGGGGAACAAGAAGAACTTGTGGCAGGCTTAGATCTTAGGAGCTTAATTTCGTAGATATACTAATGACTTGTATAGAGAGATTTGCTGAACATGGACGGGCAAAGTCCTCATTCTTCCCCAAAGGTCCAGGCTGGGTAAATAAGCCTGGGCAAGATGTTGTAATTCTGAAACTGTGAGACAGAAGGAGATCTAAAACAATGATGTCAGGGACCCTGAGTTTTGAAGAAGTGCCCCAAGGGAGATAAAGAGAAAATACTGCGGCTGCAGATGGTCTGGGAGCCTCAAAGATCTGGAAAAGACATGGGTCAAAGACCCGAAGATTAAGATACTGCCAAAAACTCCCATCACTGAAACATCTGGCAATCCCAGGGATTTACAGGAATAAACCTGCCTATTTGTAGGATATAAATATATACTTTGGGGTATACAAGACTGATGAGTGGCTACCTTGATTAGAGTTTCTAACCTACATATCTGAAAGAGACCTACCCCAATTGTCCTTCTTTTGATCTGTCTGTTTCTAGAACACCTGTCAAACCTCTTCACTTTCATCTCTTCTTTGAGTTGTAATCTCAAAGGCTGTGGCCTGAAATCCCTGAGGGGATGGATCCAGTCTTCTTCCACCCCACCGGAGTAGCTGTCTTCTTCTTTCCTCCCTCTAGTGCCTCAATAACCAAGCCTCATCAAAGGCCTATGAAAACAATTCCAGGTGAGTGTCTGATAGGAAACGTTAATGAGTGCCAGTCTTCCTTCTGTCTAGTTGATCAGCTGTCTCTATCTATCAAGAAAATCTTTTCCCACAGGCTCCATAAATGTCTCCAGCACTACAAATGTGAAAAAACAATCCTGTGGTATTATGCACAGTGTATTCAGGTGGGAAAACTGTGACTAACTAAACTCTTCAGCATTTTCAGTGTTTCCGATTGAACAATTTGATGCTGAAATGGTATCCAGTGTACTTAAACCAAAATGGCAATCAGATCCACTCTGATCTAGATTTTTCTCTTAGGTCAGAGAGGTACTTGTGGGAGAATTTAGTGGTTTAAAACACACTTCACTCACTTTCTTGATGCAGAAAACTTCTGCATTTCCTATAGTACTTTGTATGCTCTTTTTGGAATTAATTCATCTCAGACCCATGAAAAATAGCTGTGCTGCTGCATCTACAAGAGTACTGAAATTTTAAAAATTAATTTTCAGGATCCTAAGAAATTGAAATTGTATTTCAGAAAAGAGGGCTGGGAGATAATACTTATTGTCTACATATCTTTTAGCATGTGGCGCTTTATAGTGTTGCTTATATTTTATGATTTATCAGTCTTTCCAACTAGCTTTTAAGTGGGCACTCAAAAAATGCTTGTTGAACAAATAAATGAAAAGGCTGCATGTGGACTCAGTGGAAAGAAGAGTCATAACTATTATATCAGTGTCTGTCATACGTGTGAGAGAAGGAAGGAGTAACACATGTCTCATATCTTCCATCCGTGAAGAGGAATGCTCTGGGAGAACTGGATTCTAGTTACTGATGGTTGATCAGCATGTGCATCACAAAAACAGGTGAGTTTAGAAAGGATTCTCCAGCAAGCAGGCTTGGACGGTTGAATAGTGCCTTTGAATAATAACAATAAGGCTATTGCATTTACACAGCTCTTAATGTTTCCCAGTGGGTGTTTTTGTAAGTGATGACTGAAATGAAACCCAGGCTACTGCTGAGGAGTTGTTTCAAGTTTTTCTGGGGGGAATCATGGCTACTCTTTGCTTCCTAGAGATAACTCTTGGTTGGCTCCTGAATGCTCCCAAACTGAGGAAATGCACTTACAATGTATAGACTCTCCCAGGGGTAGAAGCTCATCCAGTCTGCCTTCCAAACAGGTGCTTGAGTCCCCTCTACAACAGATACACCACGTGGGCATTTTTTGAAAAGCTTTTAAATCATGATTGCTTCCCCATAAAAGCCTGCTTTTCTCTTTTCCAAGAGGCTCCCGTTTCTGAAGTATTTTTGCCCTTGTTCTGTTACTGGGCAAGATAGCTCTTCAAATATTGATTTCCTTTAATTAAAGCTGATGAGACTTCTGTATTTCATTTTTCTGTGTTGTTAGGTTATGTCCTGAGTGGTTTCCTTTCTTTGCTCCAGACTTTTTCATTTTCATTTCTTTTACTTGAGGTGTCTGAATTAGAGTCCTTACCCCTTTAAGCATCCTCTGCCCATTATCTGTGTTTCTGTTCATCATCTAGCAAAGAAAGTTCAGTTCGCTAAGATGGGCTTTCCTTTAGCTTTCTACCCTAGTTTCCCTTTGCCTAACTATGGATAATGACTGCAGATTTTAGAGGAGAAGAGAAAAGCTCATCTTTATTGCTATGAAGCCCAGTGTAACTATGATCTCTTAGAAGCAACGTCCTAAGTTCAAAGCTTTTATTCAGGAATCCCAAGTTCTAATCCCAGCTGCCAGCAAGGCATTTAACTTCTCGCTGTCTTAGGCTTCTTATCTATAAAGCAGAGGGAATTAAACTGATCAGGTAAACCACTCACAGAGAAGCTCACAGTTAATTTGTTATTACAAAGCTCTTGGAAAAGGCAGCCAGGGCACTCACATTATCTTGCCCTCTCCCCTTCCATTAACTTTTCACTCTAAGAGCTCACCACAGGGCATCAGGGACCGGAGCAATGAGCTCATTGATTATTGTTGCTATTTTGCTCTCTTCACATCTTGGCACGTGCTGTTTTTGCCCAGGGAGTGGCAGTCACATCCCCGAGTGCCACGTTGGGATCAAGAAAGTACATGAGTCAGTTCCTAAATTATATTATTTTCTCATGTAAGTGTGGACCTTGGTTATAGACTATCAGAGGCCAATGGAACTGTGTTTTACAGTTATAAGTGGTACTGCGAAACTATTGTATTCACATCCAGCTCTCAGCTCCTCCATTAGATCAGGGTTGAGAAGCAAAAATCATAGTTCTGGGATTGGATGGTTTGTGGGTAATTGAGACCAAAATATGATGGAAGCCTGGGCTGGAATGGTAGTTACAGAGGAGAAAAGAAAGAAACCATGTCTAGCATATCAAAATAAAATATGACACAACTTGGGGGTTGACTACATCTGGGGAATGAGAATAAACTCTAAATGAAAGCTGCTGAGAAAGTCTGGAAGTTGGGTGACTGGGAAATGAATTTACTCTGCCAGTGAAAGGGACAGATTACTTGGGATGGGGACCTGGGCTAGAGGAGATGATGATGAATTTGGTTTGCAGCATATCGAGTTGGGGTATCAATGGACAGTGTCTGGCAGGCAATTAGAGAGATGGCATTGGAACTCAAGAAGAAAGACAGGGTCAGATGTATAGTCATTGCTCTGAAGTGGTACTCAAAGCCATGAAGATGAAGATAAGCAGTGAGGCCTGATGGGACAGTCATCCATTGTGATTAAGGAGTGAGTGTTTTGGGAGGCATCCCATGCCAGAATCTGTTTCCTCCTTCCCCAGTTTATCAGGATTTACAAGTGTGTTACAAAGACTTATACACCAGAGGTCCAAGTAAAAGAGCCTGAGGCAGTTAACTTAGTTATGTAGAAATCAGTGCTAAGGTTAATGAGGCAAAGTGCAGGCTGTTCCTTGTGTGGGCCAGTGGCTTTCTTTATCCCATGCCCATAGCTTGCTTCTCTCCGTTCTCCTAGCCCAGTCAGATTACTGCCTGATGACAAGGTGAGCTGGGTGCCAATCAGTGTCAACTAATTCCCATACCAGAAACACCTTATAAGCCATGACCTTATAAACACCCATGCTCTTGTCACCTTGGTGTAAGGAGGATACCCTGGCAGATAGGCAAAATTGGGCTTTAAACCTTGGCTTCACTTACAGTTCACATCTTTCTTTTTGCCCCTCTTTACCAAGGACTAACCAAATATTAGAGACCTTACCTCTGATAGTATTAAAATCCACTATTTTTCTGTATCATGCCCTTCCCTTTTCCTGTTCTCAGTCTCCGCACTATGTCTCACTAACTGGCACCCTCAGCCACCCTCTCTTAGCATCCTGGGTGGTACAGGATGCCATAGCTTAGTAACATCACCACAGTTGGGATGGGAGCAATCTGTCTGGGAGCAAATCAAGGGCTCTGTCCTTGAAGAGGCAAAGTGCCCCAGGCTTCCTGAGTTGAGTTTGGTGCATTAGGACACTGTTTAGGGACCTGTAAACATTACCTTTCCCAAACTGCAGTAAGCTTTGGTTGTTAGCCCTAGCTCTGCACCTTACCAACTGAATTCTTTAATGACTCTGTGTCTCGGATTCCTTGTCTGCCAGTCCTCCTTCTTAACGCTATAATATAGTTTTGAAAATTATAAAATATTAACCAATTTATTCACTCAGAAAACATTTAATGTGCATTGACTGTGTGCCCTTTACTTGGGGATGCAATGATGAGTATCAAAAGGTTCCTACCCTCAAGTGGCCCAAAGCCTAGTGGAGGAGGCAAGCGTGTTAATAGATACATAGCAAAGCAATGTGCCAAGTGGAATAAACAAGTGTGAAAAAGTGCCAGGGAAATAAAACAGGGAACCACTGCCTATGCTTGGGGGAATCCAGGAAAGCAAAGGTAAAATTGAGTTACTATTATGAAAATTATGTTTGGTTTGTGTTAAAAATCTGTAAATCAGAAAAAACTGTGGGCTTTGAGAATTTTCACAAAATAGAATGAAATTATGCTTATCCTTAGTTTGAAACACTTATCTCCCAACGGTACCTCATAGACTCAATCACACAGTAGAGAACCTGGAGTATTTTTAAAACACAGATGGTAGGGCTTGGCCCCCAGAGTTTCCTATTCAGTAGGTCTAGGATGGGGCCTGAGAATTTACAATTCTAACAAGTTCACAAGTGATGGTGATATTGTTTGTCTATGGCCCACACTTTGAGAACTGCTGCCTCACAAGAAGCATGCAACAGCCATGTTTGGCGGAAATTGAGAGAACAATCAGCCATATGCATTTTCCCTGCTTTCTAGACAACACAATTAGAATTTGCAGGATGAAGTGGCCCCCACTGTAGGGCTCCTGAAGCAGGAAACACAAGGATGAGAAGGGCTGCTGACACCAATCTCTGGAGAAGCTCCTCTTTCCTGAGAAGTGGCAATTACTGCAAACACTACAGAGTCGAGCTCAAGAACAGGTGAGACAAAAATTGGATCTGACAGCATTAATTGAGCCCGAAGTTCTATTTACTGAAAATGATCTGGCATAATTAAAAACTCACAACTGAAGCCTAGTTGGTGAACATTATACATTAGGGAGTCCCCAGAGTAGGCCAGAAAAGTCTCAGTGAACTTTTTAAGAAAAGCCAAAGGAGCCAACTGCTTTGGCAGGAGTTAGCGCATGGAGAAAAAAGAAAAGTCTGGCCATTTATTTGGAAGTCAGATTCTGATTTTATACTGCAGGATGATATGAACCAATAATGTTGGCGGTGGGGAGAGATTCATTTCCTTTTACCTGGTGAATAATCACTGTGTTTTCACTTTCTATTTAATATGTTCTTATGGGATTTTCAAGAATGTCCACTCTGCCTGCACACTGCATATTAACTTCTTTGAGGACAAGGGCAAATTGTGTTCTTATCTGTTCACAATGTCTCTTATAACATTTTTCACGTAGAAGGTTTTCAATACCTGCTGACTGACAGCCGTACCTGATAAATTTGGTTTCTAATATGTTTATTGAATTGAATTAACTGACTGACAAATTTTATGTTAGAGGTTTATTAAGGGAGTCATATGGCTTTGGTTTTTTGTTCAAATCACTTAGGTAAGATCACACTGCATGCTTATTGCAGAACCACTTCTGAGCTCCAGTGCCCACAGATATGAACCTCAAGTAAAAAAACAGTGGGAGCTAGCAACTTTGGAGAATGGCACTGCCAAACTAACTGGAGGCAGCCTTGGTGTTGTGGAAAAAGCTTGGGCACTGAAATCAGGCAGAGCGTGGGTCATATTCTGTCTTTGTGGCAGCTGGAAGATGTTGGACAAGTTAGGTCATTGAGGCAGGGTTGGTCCTACCTAACTAAGACCTGATCTTGACACTGGGGCTTAGGGGACCAATTCTCTAGCTACATGCTGTTGTCCAAAGACAAAAGCATTCTAATATCTCCTTCTTGCTGAAATTGGTGCCATAAGTGCTTTCCAAGGAAACAAATGTATCTAGGATTTAAAAGCACATCTGGCTCCTTAGAAAAGAAATAGAAGGGCCATGTCAACAAGGTGTTGAAAATGCTTTCTGGGCAGTAAGGAAGGAAAAATTCCTCCAAACTATGCTTCCATGTGTCTGTTAATAGCACTGAGCCTCTAAATCAAAGATTTTTACACTTTTCTCTTCATTTATATTTACAGAGACAGTTAAAACTTGAAACTATTTTCATTTTTAAAACTGCTCAGTCATCACACATACAGGCATCATACATTTGTTTGAATGTATGTTATTTCTAAGTAGGGTCTCCTTTGCAAATGTTATCTGTTCTATGATTGTAATAAACTACTTTTAATTTCCTTTCCAAATGAAACCCAATAGTCAAGCTTCTTTCTGTTGTGTTACAATTTGGAAAGCAGAGTATCGTTTTAGTGTGCATGCTCACAGAAAATTGAAATTCTGAAAATTCATGAAAACAAAGCACATCTTGTTCTGTATCACCTACTAATCGCTAGGCCTTATGTAATTTATAGCAAATACTTTTCTTCATGTATATGAGTTTTTAATAACAATCTAGTTAAACCCAAGACACTTCACTGAGCCAAAGACTGAGGCTCTTTATTGACCCCACCCTAGACAAGGGAAAGACTCATAGAAATATGGAGCTGGAAGGCTCCCTAAAGATATGAAAGTCGATCCAAAGAGAAGAAGGGATGTATCCTAGGAAAGTATCCAACAATGCAAGATTGACTTGATAGAACTTGGCAGGCATAAAGCAAACAGGGCCATATTCCCCATGGAGTACAGAACAAGGCAGGAAGGCTTGGAATCAAAGATGATGTAACACAAATGAATTGTGACTCCATTTGCTAATATAAGTCGTGCAAGAAACATGGGCAGCCTTTTTGGGGTGCTATGTGGAAGGAGAAGGCATGTTCAATTTTGTAGCTATATTGAGTTTTGTGCACCTGGTACCCCCAGTGAGATGTTTGGTTAACAACTGGATATATGAATACAGAACTTAGCTGGATATAGATAGCTCTGTGAAAGAATGGTTTTCCAGAGATTTGGGAGTCTGTGGTAGTTGAAACCCTTACAGTAGAAGAGATTCCACAGGCAGACTGTGTAGCATGAGGAGAGAATAGCTCAGGAAGAACATTAAGAAGTACAGGCCAGAGAGGAGAAAGTGGGCTCCTGCAATCCAAGGGAGGAACTGGATCTGGGGGCATGAGAATTCCACTCATCAGACAATCATTTGCTGATTACATGATAAAACTGTCTTGGGTTTCTAGCCACTACATGTTGCTTTCTCCTAGTGCACTTTTCTGATTACTTGCGGTTCTTCGTTACTCATGCTATCCTTTTATCACACCAAGGAGCCTTTAGATCACATGCAACCTGTTCTCATCAATTTCTGGCAAGGATGATCTGAAATACGCTGAAGGAGGAATCTTGTGCCAAACAAATCCATAATTACAGGCTTTAGATATATTTTTTTCAGTCTGGCCTTATTTATTGCAACAAAGGTCAATAAAACAAGAAATTGTTTTAGTGCCTCAACTAGATGCAGTAACTATACTAAAGTTTATGCAAATATGGCTACAATCTCCCAAAGAAGCAACTAACTTGCTTTTAATTATTTCTTCCTGTTGGTTTCCTCTATTATGTGCAAAATCATAAAGGGGCCTTATTGCTCTCAATTTGGTTTCAAAACTTCAAGAAAATTTTGGCTCTGGTATAATCAGGATTTAAGTCAGTCTCATGCCCAAACTCACTTGTTTAACACATGGGAAGGCCTCGGCTTCCTGAGAGTCATGACATCATCTCTGTCACCTTTTTTATAACATAGGATCTGGGCTTTGAAACAATGGTACTCTGGTTCTCCCCAGCCACTAAACAATCAGCTTCTTATTTAATAAACTCTTTAAAACTATACAAACCAGTGTCCATCCACTTCTCTATAGTGAGCACTTCAATCACAATTCAAGACATCACTGGGGGTATTTCTTAGCTTAGAGAAAATGGAGAAATGTAGAAAACTAGAGTGATAAAAACATGAAAGTCAGAAGTGAAGCTTATTACTAAAAACATCTAAAGTCTAAATGAAATAAAGAGAAAAGTCTTTGTGGAGGATGTCCTCATTACTGATTGGGAGCAGATGCTATTATGAGAAGGGCCTGCCCTATCTCTGACCTCCCTCAACCCTGGTGCGAAAATGGCTGTCTTCACTCTGTTACTGACATGATCTGTGAAGGGATGCCCTAAGTGGTAAAACACATTAAACCATTCCCAGACCCCTCTCCGTGGAGGATGTATGGGTCTGGACAACTCAGCGATAAGTTTTAGAGAATGATTCTATATGAGATAGGCAGATAACTTAAGCTGTGAAGAGCTAGAACCTTCATTGGGGCTCAAGAATGCTAGTCCATCATCATGCTCTAAGGAAGCATACCAGTCCTTCAGATTGCATCTCCACGGAGAGGGCCCTGACAGTAGCACAGAAGATTCCAACCAGGGAAAGCAGAGTTGGCACTTAAAGGGAAAAAGTTGGTATCTATCTCAGAGAAATCCAGAATTGGGAGGAGAGGCACCCAGCTAGCTGCCTAAAAGGGATAGAAACAATCTGTTGTGGCTTGGGGGCAAAAGAAATGGGCTTTAAAATGCTGTCCAATGCTTATCCGGAAATTCTTAGAATTATGGATTTTTGTGATCTCATCTATTCTATGCTAATTAAGTTTTCCTCCTTTTTTTCCCCCAGAATGGTTTCTTAAAGTTACCTTTGTCATTCTTAGCTTGTCTATAGTTTGTGGGAGGACAGTTCAGTTTGAAGTTTCAGAAACTCAAGGGAGAGATGAAACCCCACAGGAAGAGTATAACTCTCTTACTCTCAAAAAGTTTTCCTGTTGTCATTTCTTTTTTAAAATTTCCCTTAAGAGCTCTTGCTCTACTCATCTCTTGTAGGCCTGAATAGGAGTTTTATTTAAATTAAGGGGACATGTACTTTACTACCCACTTACCAGGATTTTAAAACTCAAGGCACATTGTCCAACTGCCCACTGTTCTACAGGAAGGTTATCCATGGTCTATGGAAAACCATGGACTGTAAGGAACCAACAGACTCGCAGGCATGTGCCTTGACCCACCCAGTTTTGGTTTCTGGGCACAGTCTAGAGCCTTTGTTTCCTGGAAACTCTATCTCTTCTTTTTTTTT
>CAUYRT010074207.1:0-37680 GCA_963574885.1 Lepilemur ruficaudatus | reverse complement strand
TTATTTCTCTGCTCTATCTCTGTGACTGACTTATTTAGTTGGAAGGTGTTATCTTCAATCTCTGAGATTCTTTCTTCTGTTTGATCTACCCTGTTCTTGAGGCTTTCCACCGTGTCTTGTAGTTCCTTGAATAGATACTTCATTTCCAGGATTTCAGTTTGATTTTTCTTTAATATTTCAATTTCTTTAGTGAATTTTTCTTCTAGGTCCTGGATTTTTTTTTGTGGTTTCTTTGTGTTGGTTATCCATTTTTTCTTGTATGTTGTTGAGTTTTCTTACAATCCATGTTTGAAATTCTTCCTCTGTCATTTTAGTGTTCTGACTTTGGTTGACAGCCATTTCTGGAGAGCTAGTGTTCCTCGTTGGGGATGCACTTTCCGTTTGATTCTTTGTACTTCCAGAGTTCTTTCGCTGATTTCTTTCCATCTGGATCAGTTGCTGCTTCTTGCTTTTAGATTTTCGTTTGGATAATCGGATGTTGAATACCTTTAAATACATATGTATATAGTATCTGTACAAATAGGTGTCCCATTTTAATTTATTTATTATTGATTTTTAAGAGCTCATCATATTTTTTCGATAGAAGTTCTGTATCAGATATATGATTTGTAAATATTTTCTTACTGTTGTGGTAAATAAAATATTTTCTTAACAGTGTTTTTCAAAGAGTAGATGAAATCTTCTAACATGACAGATAGGGATCAAAATATATAGATATTAAAGTGACTTGAAAGAACAGAAATCAATGCAGGGAGAAGAAAAGTTTTAAAAGATCTTGTTAAGTACTACTATTTTCATAGCAATGAAAGAAGATGGTGTATTTTTTTAAAAAAAGAATAGAATGTTAGAGAAAATCAATACTCAGTCAAAAACAAGAATTCGTAGAGTGTAAAAACATGACAGCCAAAAATAAAATACTTTAAAAAATGAAAGAACTGTAAAATAAATTTGAGAAAACCATCCAGAATCAACAGAGAAAAGGAAATGGAAAATGGGAGGGAAAAGGATATGAATGTTGGAACACCAACAAAGGTGGTCCAAGATCTATACAACAGGAATTCCAGAAAGAAAGAACATAACAAACAGAAGGTACAAAATGGACAAAATAATTTAAGAAAATTTCCCAAAATTGAACAATTAAAAGTACACACACATCTCAGTGGATGAAAACAGGTCCATACCATAGTCTACTATTGTGAAATTTCAAAACCCCAGGTACAAAGAAAATTTTATAAGTTTTCAGATGGGGGTTGAGGAAAGGGGCGGGGGAGAGAGAGAGAGAGATATCAAAATTCTGAAGTAAAATATTTCCAACTTATAAGTCTATAACCAGGCAGAAAAAACAATAAAAAACAAAATAAAGACATTTTCAGAAATGCAAAGCCTCCCACCCCCCGCCAGAAAAATACCATCTATGTACCTTTTTCAAGAAGTTTTGGAAGGTTTTTGCTCCACCAAATGATAAAGGAAACCTATTAAGAGGAGGTATGTGATAAACATAAGTGGAGATTCCATACAGCAGAACTTGATGAGACATCTTAGAACGACAGTGGTGCATATCAGAGCAGAGTGACTGGAGAAAGCACAGGTGAATCCCAAGGGTTGCAATCACTAATACTGTTTTTCAAGCCCGATGATAGAATATCAAGGCGATCCTCACCCAGATCCTTGTCTATACCCAGCTTGCCTTTACCACATGCGGGTGGAGTCCTGTCTCTCTACTCTAGGCCCTGATGCTTGGATAATTCTTGAAGACAGACTCCTTCCAGGCAATAGAACTGTTTCATTTTTAGCTTCCTATTAATTTTTGAAGGTAGGGGTCAAGTGAGGATTAGAAGTTGAAAAGACCAAGCAGTCCCCCTCCCATCTTTTATTCCTTCCCAGTGCCCAGAAGCTGGCCTGCACCGCTGACCTGACTGCAGTCAGCCCATGTCCCCAGGCCTCCCTCAAACCTTACCACTAACTCTCCCAGGGGCTTTTAAAAATTACCAGGGAAACCAAGCCAGACTTTGACCTGGAATTCTCTTCCCCTGGGAGGCTTCATCTCCAATAGCATTTCTGACCTTTTATTATACAATCATACTTGTGATTCCTACTTAATATTAACTATCTTTCATATTAATTTATTCCTAAATGGTCATTGTTAAAATAATAAAATATTTAATAAAGTAAATACAAATCAAACATGTCAAAATCACAATTCTTATTGATTTTAGGTTGAGGACACATGTTTCTAAATTTATTTTGAAATTTTCTGTATAAATTGTTGTTAGAATAAAGAAAATACAAAGGAGAAAATATACGTGTCTATGCTTTATGATGTGATGTAGTTTATAAATTTAATGTATGTATTATCGTGTATAAATCCCATGAGCAGTGATGAGTCTAAGCTTCCAATATTGCCTAGTTATCTATATTCTTTTCATTTAAATTTCCACACAATATTTCCAGAGATCTGGTCAGTTGGAATAATAGGTGGTTACCTATTTTGATGTGATGTTTAAATATAACAATGTATTTCAATTCAAAAATACTTCCCCTGATCAAAAATCCACTATCCTTTGAAATTTTAGTTCTACCTTTCAATTTATCCCCTTTTGATTAAGGCCCTCCCTACCCCTTAATAGACAGTGATTGTTAAATTTGAGAATATTTCTCAGGAAAAGCAATATTTGGCTTAGGAGCAAGGTGGGTAACAAATGTGTAAAGCTGTGGGTAGGAATATTAGGGAATAATAGGAAATGCAGTGAACTTGAGATTGTGTTCCCTGCCTATCGGAGCTATTTATTTTTAACACTCCAGAGGCAAATCAAACAGATCTTCCAGGGTTTGCCCCATGAGTCACTGTTTTGGAATCTTGTTTCAGCTCAACCAATAAACCATCTTTAAATAGCATCCTGTGATGAAGCGAGATTGGAAAAGTAAATTTTGATCAAGGGCAGACTGGAAAGAAAAATAGAATTACCCTCTAGAGCTTAGAGTCCAGTATCCCTTGGTTTCCACCAATGTCACTGTAGCACTTTGCTTCCAGAGGCAACCTGGGTCCCCCAAGGCTTCTGTGACAGGCACATGAGCTCATTCTCTTGTATGGGAGAGAAGCCCTAGACCTGCCTTTTAGCTGTCTCTATATCCCTTTTTATAACCAGATTCTTTTAAAAGTAGCGACTCTTGCATTTTCACTGTCTTCTGAAGCATCTTGCACAGAATTACACATAAGACAAAACTCAGGAATTGTTTCCTGAAATGGATTGAATACACCGTTTAATCCCAAATAAGAGCAGACTTAAATCTCTGGCCTTCAACATTGGCATTGTGTATACCAAGCAGGGAACAAACAGAAAGAAGCTCAGAAACCTCCTTAATATTAGCAATAGTCTTTGCAAACGTTTGTTACATGCAATGTGAAACTATTGTGAACTTTGAAGGTTTTGTAACCATTTATCACTTTGTTTAGCATCTTAAAGTCTTAAGATCAGCAAAAATTTATCATTTTCTCCTACATCATTATCTATCACATTTGGAGTGTTAAGGAACATTTGCTAATCTGTGCAAGTCACTGCCTATATGGACAACATTGTAGCATGTAATATACCGTTTCTAATTGTAAAGAGTCATTTTCTATACTTTTGAATATCTAAACAATTTTTAAAAACAGCTACCTTTGAAGAAAGTATCTTCATGTTATAGTTGAAGGATCTAACTCTTAGGGTGTCTTGTTTCCAGCATGTAGCTAAAAATTGACAGAACACTAATACTCAAATGTTCTTATTCCAAATCAAATCTTCTTTCCGCTATACTCTGCTTTCATTTACTGTAGAATTACCCCCACCAATAAAGAAGGTTCCGGTCTGCAGCACAGCTGGTAAATACCATTTAATTTATTAATTTATTCATTCAAAATATATTTTTTGAGCTCCTATTCAAGTGTTAAATAATACCAATATGGCACCCTCATGACACTTATTCTCTGGCAGAGGCAAAATACATGAAATTAAAAGTTACATGAAGAACTATTTAATTATAATTTTAATAAATTGTTCAAAAGAA
This sequence comes from Lepilemur ruficaudatus, assembly GCA_963574885.1. Classification (NCBI taxonomy): domain Eukaryota; kingdom Metazoa; phylum Chordata; class Mammalia; order Primates; family Lepilemuridae; genus Lepilemur; species Lepilemur ruficaudatus. Next base: position 33,633 of record CAUYRT010074207.1, on the reverse strand, counting down.
GTATAGAATTCATGGATATATGAAAAAGGGAAGTTAATTTGGTTTAGGATGATAAGATGCCTCAAGAAACATTTAAGTTAAGACCTTAATGACAAGTAGGTACTTTCCAGGAAGTGGTGACAGAATCTTTTCAGGAAGAATGAATAGCTTTACATAAGAGACCGCACACCAGAGGAGAGGTACATTAGAGAAGTAAATGAAGTCAAATATTGTTGGACTATAATGAAAGAGGGGCTAGGCCATGCCTGTAGATGGACAAAAAGCTCTGCTCCACTTTCTACTTCCAAAGAGCCACCCTTATCTCTCCATGATGTTGATCCACTTCCTAGTAGCCAGGAACAGAAACAGTGATTACCTGAAACAGCTATTTCCCCTCGTTGCACAGAGACATTTTAAGTGTCATCTATAATTCACATCCTGCCATTGCAAACCGTCTGATAGAGATGTCTATTGTGGTACCTTGAGATAGAGAAATGGGAACAGATAAGTAAGCTAGCTTACTTAAGAATTTAAGAACATTGTGTGAAGACTTGATTTCCTCTAGATTTCCATTGAGAGAAGATTAAAAAAATGGAAGAAAAATGAAGCTACAGTGCAAAAGAAGAATAAAAAGATATACATGCTTTAAATTAGAATTTTTTAAACAATTTTCTTTATAACCTGGTCAAGCACTAAAGTCTCAGCAATTCCAATGATCAGGGACTTGCAAAAGTGCCAGCTGCTAAGGGAAAATAGTAGTCTTTGTCCTGTTTTCTCTTATGGTAAAGCCACAGCCTTAGCTTTTATGCCTCTTTCTCTCTGTCAGTTTCTACTTTATTTGGGGGCCAGAAGACTTTGACTCTAATTAAGTTACTTTTTATCCATACTATCTATTCTCTGAAGTCTAAAGTCTATGACTTTCTATGTCTAGCATTTATTTTCTACACTGTTAGGAATTCTAGACATGATAATTCTCTCCCAAATACCACATTTCTCTAACCAGTGTCTTTCTTCCTTTTTGTTTAGGATGAATTTCAATGAAAAAATTATATATTAATTAGTACATCCTTAAACTTTAGTTGCTGTCATAATTCCACAAAAGAACTATTTATAGCCTAATTATGCAAAATTATTGGTGAGGAAAATGTCAGTTTAGCAAAGGATACTATTTGACAAATGATTACATATTCACCTATTAACTGGATAAGCAAGTAGCATATGCTGGCACCTATTAATAACAACATTCACATCCTTATCACTATGATGTTAGGGACTTACTCTGGAATAGAAAAACAAATTATTTGAAATAATTTAGAAATGAGTATTGCATATAATATATCTGTCAGACACACTGGAAATTGACACAAAGTTAGAGAGGGCCAATAATACAAGATTTCAGCATACACCATTCATCTTTACCAGGGGTGACAACTTTTTCATGTTGGAAGGCCGCATTCAAGAAATTTCAATTAGATATACTTGAAAATGTACTTTGTTTTATAAAAACCTAACACAATGTACTTAATAATTTCAAAATATGAAAACTATTAATTTTAAAGTTAACTAACCTTGTAATGACTTTGTCATGTCTGCTTATTGTTGGAAAGCATTTGAATATTTGGTTGCAGCATGGATGTCCACAGTTTCAGTTGATCCTCCAGACAGGAATCAGTCATTTCTGACCTTAAGGGACTCTTGATTTGGGTTAGGTAAGAGAATATGGATTTGCAGCAATAAGTGGTTGAAAGCAAGAAAGTAGTTTTGGGGCATGTTGCTGAAGACGTGTGTGTTCTACTGCATTTTTCCATATTTTGATTGGGTCTTTCTTAGCATCAAATAATGACTTTAAAATGCTATCTACTGAGAGCTCAGTGAATTCCATCTGTAGTTCTTTAGGTGCCTTGATGATATCAGCTAGTCTGAAATGCTAATTTGAGTGTGATGCAATGATTCTCAAAGTCAGTGAACTTTTCATTGTATTCTCCAATTAATAGGTTTATAACAGCTGCATATTCTTCAAATGATTTGCATATATCATTCTACTCATTAATGACCTTTGTTAACTAAGGAAAATGTTCATGTGAAATTTCCTTTAGAAGATGAAGTGTTTTGAAAAAAGATGGCTTTTTTTTGAAATGCTTGGATTTTTTGCCATATGTCATATATAGATAGTTTTACCTTGAAAGAAATATTCAAGTCGTTTTGGTTTGACATGATATCACATAGAAATGGTGCATTCCTACAGAAATCTTCATTCAATAGTTCACATCACTGATTCTGTTCTTCACAAAATTTTACTATCTGTTCTTGCAGAGATAAAATTTTGGCTAATACCTGTCCCTGCATAGCCAAAGCAATTTAGAATGATATGACAAATCCACACTGAATGCTTCATTATTCAACTTTAGCATATTATGAAACTGATGATACAGTGTTGCATTTGCACAAATATAGTTAACAATACTCATAACTTGTTGCTAAGTATCACTTAAAATAGTAGCTTTAGCACAGAGATTTTGCTGATATAAGATATAATGAAAAGAAATGAAAGCATCTAGATCTGTTAATACTTCTTTTATCTGTGCAATAAACTCTTCATGTTTTTTTGTCATGGAAGGTGCATTACCTGCACATACACTCATTAAATTTACCAAATTCAGTCTAACTTCACAACATTTACCTTGATAGTTATTGAAGATATCTATTCCCTGTATGCCGTTCGCAAGAGTGCCCAAAGCAAGTAACTGTTATGGCCCGAAGGAAGTATAAAACCTGTGCTGAGTCCGGAGTAGCAGTTGATTCACCCAAAGCGATTGAATAATGTATACTTTTCTTTTGAAGTATTACATGAAGTTATTGTGTAATGTTGAAGGCAATTCGTTCTTCCAATCAGTTATGGTTCTCCTTGAAAGAGGCAGTTGTTTGTGCTTTGAAACATTATCAGGATATGTGCATTCTACAACTTCGACAATGCATTCTTTCACAATTTCTACATCACTGAATGGCTCCCCTTTTATCCTGAGTACATAAGCTACTTTATAAGTTGCTGCGGTGACATTATTTCCCCGTCTTATTGCTACTTGAAAGAACGTCTTTGCTGTTGCTACTCATCTTTTAATTTCTGCAACAGAACCTTTCGTACCTTTCTAATTTAAACCATTGAAAATATCTGTGGTCCTTATGAGTATTATAATGCTGATTAGTATTGAATTTCTTTAATGTTGATATTTCAGTATTGCAAAGCAAGCACATCATCTTATCTTTAGCAGAAACAAGAAAATACTGCAATCCTCAATCCTCATTTAAAAAATATTTTCCTCCTTCAGCATTCTCTTGGTCTTTTTTGACATGATGGGCCGTTAAGCAGACAGAATTTTTAAAAAACTATTGAGCTGTGCAACTATTCACAAATTCCACTTCAAACAGAAACACAATACACAGTTGTTAAAAGCTGATAACATACTGGCATACTCCACCCCCATAAACTCTTGCCAACCAGCCTCATGTGGTAGTGGTGCCAGTCAGGAAGGGGAAGTCAGAACTAAATCATGAGTGCAGCAGCTGTCAATTTAGCCCTTATGGCTTACTAATGTCCTAGTTGTTAATCTGGGATGATTATTTTGTTGAAATGTATTTTATTCTTTGGTATTTTAAATACATTCATTTTAAAAATAAAATAAAAATATAAAAATAAACAGAAATGCATTAGTAAAAATAAAAGAATTTGTTCTGTAAAATTTGGATTCAGTCAAAAGGCCGTACTTAGGGACCTGGAAGGCCACATGTGGACATAAGGCCACAGGTTCCCCATCCCTGATCTTTAGTAAACAGTGTCAAGGGCAAAGCAAAGGGTTAAGAGATCAGCTTATCAGCTCCTATGTAACTGCACAGAGTAATCCCTCCATTGTCAGCACTTCAGGCTAACTTTTGTACTTCATAACATCTTAGCTGACGCACACTCTATGACATTAACTCTGATCCCAGTTTTCCAATATTAGGGATAGATTTGAACATATTCATTCAAAACCCTTTCCTAGTCTCTGTCATAAGAATCTAACATTTACTGAACCCTACTAGGTGCTGGAAAAGTATTTTCCAAACTGTAGTACTCTTACCTCTGGTAGTATGCTATTTGGTTTCAGATAGCACATTGATAAAAAACAAAACAAAAACATTTAAGTATATTAGAAAATACAGCTGGCATTCTAAATTCAGGATTTAGTGCTATGATAAATAGAAATTTTAGAAAATAAGTTAAACAAAAACACATAATAATAGTATAAGTGATAAGTATTTGACAACTGTTGTAGTAATGTGTTTTTTCATCAGGAAGAATACAACGAAAGCTGTCTCTACTTCAGTGAGGTTAGAGGCTGGGGATCATTCAAGCCTAGGTCCATTAGCTCAGGAAAATTTTCTTAGGTTATAGCTTTTGGTGTTTGTTGTGATCCCTTGCTTTAGTTTTCTTCTTTATAGGGGGTTCTATTAGCTGTATGTTGAATTTTTATCACCTATCTTCAATATTTGTCATTTCCTCTTTTTCTTCATTTATTTTTCATTTTTTCTCCTAGTTTTTATAAGGCATAATGATAGGAAGCCTCTGAGTTTACTCCCAATGATCCCCACCTCTGGGTAGTCACATGCTTATGTAATCCCCTTCCCTGGGGTGTAGGTTGGATCTGGTGACCTCTCACTTGTAATAAAGAGAATGCACGAGAAATAATGGGATGTCACTTCTAGAATTAACTTACAACAGGACTGGCTTCAACCTTCCTTGCCCTCTCTTGCTCTCCCATTTGTTCACTTGGATAGCCCCACCTAGCAAGGAATTCATGTCTCAGGCCAACAGTCAGAGAAAACCTGAGACCTGCAATAGAATGGATAAGCTTAGAATGGATGATTGAATTCATGAATATTCATTGATTGATTCATTGACTACAATGAATAAGCTTAGAAGCTGACCCTCCCACATGGAGCCTGAGATAACTTCAACTAGGCTGACACCTTGATTTCAATCTTGTGAGAGGCCCTGAGCATCCATTTAAACTGTGCAAAATTTCTGACTTACAGACACTGTAGGATAAGTGTATTTTTTTGTTTGACCCTGCTACATTTAAGGGTGATTTACTATATGCATCAATAGATAATTAATATGGGCATTATTTTTTGTGTTTAGTCAATCTCAGGTTTCTTATACATTAGTATTCATTTCTGAAATTATTTTTCTTTTATTTCTAGTTCCTTCCCCATGTTTGAGCACCTCATATCCATATTTGTAATACGATTTATGCCGCTCTTTTATGTTTTATATAATTTCCTTAATGTCTTTTAGTCATGTTGGAGCAGGTTACAATTTTAATCTGCTTTGTAGTCATGACTTTATTCATGCTGCCTAAAAAGATATTTTGCGCCTTATCCTGTCTTTTTATAAAAAACTTATATAGAATTTGACCTTGATATTTATCTGATGATCATTTTTATGTGAAATTAGTTTTCCCGAACTTTTAAAAAGGAGACCCAAAGTAGCTTTCTGCCTTTGCAGAAGTTCATCTTCTTTCCTTTTCATATAGTTAAAAAACAGCAGTTTGCTTTCTGGGCTTTCCTGGCTCTCTTCTCTCCTCATCTGTACCTTCTCTTTTCTCCATCTCTGTTGTCCCTCCTGCTCAGTATTTATTCCACTTCTGGCAGTTTTGCTGAGTGTGCCATGTCTTAGAAGGGAGTCCCAGTTGGTCAGTTTTGAGAGTTCACAGACCTTAGACTGATTCAGCCCCTTCAGTCCTTGCTGAGGGCCCCATACACTTACCCACTATTGGAGTCGGTAAAAAAAAAAACCCTTGGGTTTCAGCTGACATTTGAAAACTAGCTCACCAACTTTTCCACTGAACTCCTCTTGGCTATTTGAGGGATCCACTTGATTTTAGGTCCATAATACTCCCTGTCGTACTTTTCTACTTTCTTATACCAAATAAGTCTTGTAACTATTGTTGGTTTGCCCTTACCACTTGTATTTTGAGGTTTATGGGGATAACCTATGCCTAGTTTTGTTGTGTGCCCATGTATTTTTTTGACATTGGCATCTAGCTCCTTTATTCTGTATTTATGCAGGAGTTCAAGAAATTAAAAAAAACTAGGTCCTATCACTTCTGTCATCTCCCCACAATCTTCACAGATGGTGTTTTCAAACCCCACCTGGATAAAGTAGAAGAAGCTAAGTTTGTTACAGTGAGAAAATATATCTTTTTTTATTTCTGTAAAATATGGTATCTAACAATTGATAGCAATTAGCTATAAAATGCCTCTTCTCCCAGCCTCTATGCTTACATTCTTCACAGCCTTCTCACTGCTCAGGGAATGGACACTACCTTCCAAATGAGTCTGTTGAGATTAGAACACTAATCTGTTTAGGCACACAGGTTTCAAGAGTATCATGGAGGGGAAAAAATGCATATTAGTACTTTTTTTTTATTGCAGAGAATGGACCACCTAAGTCCCTGATAGAAAAATCCAGGTTCCCACATGCTACTTCCATTAATAATGGATGAAACAGTATTAAAACACAGAAATTACCATTTCAGAAATAAAATATGTAATGAAAAGCAAAGCTAAAATTTCTAGTTTTGTTTTCTCTTATCCCTTTATTCCCAGATATAAGATTGTTTAAAAGAATTGGTAATGTTATCCAACAAATATTTAGCTGTTATATTATATTTCCTTAGGTACTTTTCTTTCTGATAAAGTGGCAGAGATATGCATATAATATTCAATTACCCAAGTCATGATGCATGATCAAGTATCCTCTAGGCAGTTGGCCATGTCCCTGGAAGAGACCTCCTCTCTATTGACTTCCTTCTATCCCTATATTTATGAGCCACTGTTTAGAATTTGACACATACTTTGTGGAGCCTTTAAGAGCTGCCAGGAATGAGAAGGGGAGAATTTGTTCCAGTGGAAGTGGAATGGACTTGCTTTTAGGTCAGCTGCTCTTTTGGGTGTGTATAGCAATAAAGCTATCAGTAACACAATGCTTAGAGTTCAAATAATAATCTAGATGGACAGAATTTTCATTTAAAAGCTCCTTGATAGTCACACCTACTTTACAAACAGCTTTTATTTCCAAAAACAATGGGCATAAAAGTCAGTCAGGCAAGTTTAAATACATGTGTGTTGTGTGCATATTATACGAGCATGTGTACATGTGGGTGCATACACGCTCAGGCATATGTATCTTTATCCTTGAAGCAGGCCAAGGAGAAGAAATAAAACAATGAACCTCTTAGAACACACTTGATATTCATCTGTTAAAACATTCACTTTGATATCTTTAAAGGAAATGAGATATTAAATTTACTTTCCATTAGCAAGTGTCATTCTAAAGAACTTGAGGAAGTGCTAATGCCCAGAACATTTTTGAAAGATTTTAATTTAATTTTTGTTTTTAACTAAACTCAGGCAGAAGATGAGAGAACCATAGTAGTATGTAACTAAGCACCTTCTGCTAGTAGCAAATAGATATTTAAATCTCCTTATATGTTTGCTATAAAATTAAGCACAAAAAAAAGGCTAAGTATTACCCCATATCAACATGAATGATGTGACCTTAACATTACAATTAGTATATTTTCAAAATCAATAGCAACAGCTATAAAAAGAATAGGGAATATTTGCTCATTGAGCTAGGGAATAAACAAGCAGAGATAAAATGCAAAAAGATATTGCTATATATTGACAACAATTCTGAAAATTTGTGTCTAGTTTTTAGAGATTTAACATTATCTGAAGTTTCTATTTTAATAGATATTTTGATAAAAACCTCTCCATGAAACATGCATATGAATATATATATGCTACTGTATCAATAGTTGGTGATAAATATTTGTAAAATTATCCAAATTATAACACATACACACTTAATGAGATCCTTATTATGCAAGGAAATATTTTCAGGTTCTTATGGTAACAAGATTGTGAGTGGAAACAAATATACATAAAAATATACAGATATATATAAAAATATATAGTTATAAAATGATTCTCTATTTACACATCTATCCACACTTAACAATAGATTCTGTCTCCCATATATGGTATCACCTCTGTAGGTCAGACTCTCCTATGTTTGGATATACAATGCAAATGTGAGTCAAATTAATTTCTGGTGAAATATCAGATCTTGCAAAAATACAGAATTTTATAAAATCACCACATGGGATGATGGATGTGATTGTTGGGTTTGTTTTAATTACAGATTCAATGAAAAATTTAAATCAGGTAGAACTCTATCATTTAAAAATTGAAAAAAAAAAAGAATTGACATGAATGATAACATAGCAGATACTTCAAAAGAGGAATAATTTTAATATCAAATAAAAATTGACAAAATCTTTAATAATTTAACAAAAATTAATGTTCTTACAATGATGCTATAAAAAAAAGAACATTTCTTTCATTCTAAAAATTAGCTCATAGCTTCATTTAGAACCTAAATTTCATTAAATAAAAAATCAAATACACTCATTTTGTGACATTTATTCAAATAACATTAAAGATAAAATCTCAATAATTTTATGTCAAATCTACTAAAATATGCTGGTTTCTGTTTTAATGGAATCATGGTAGGAAACCTTTTCTTCCTTACTGCCCTCAGATGGTGAGGATTTCCTGGACTTTCCACAATGTCCTTTGGGAGGCCACTCAACTTACCTAGGTTTCCAAGTTATTGTATAAAGGAAGGGATTGGATCAAACAATATCTAATTTCTCCACTAAATCTAGATTTTTAGTTATATAATTATGTCAATTATTTCATCATCATAACCCTCCCATAAGTTCTTTCTTTACATTCCTACAGCCACGTCTTTGGTTCATGCTTGGACTATTCTGCCCCATACCTCCAAAAATATCTCTTAAGCCTATACAGAGATATTGTAGAGAAATAAGCATACACTAACACAATTAAAAGCAATCCTTCCTACTTTAATTATTAACCATCAAACAATTTTTCATCAACATTATACAGAAACATAGGATTTGCCTTAAGGTACAGAAAAGTTCAGGGAAGCAGCTTATCACAATGGTTGAGAAGCATGGGCTTTAGAGTTAAAAAGGCCTCCATTCAAAGCCCAGTTCGATGCTAATTAAATGCTTTAGGGTGACAAGTTACTAAATCTATGTAAGCCTATTTTCCTTATCTGAAAACATAGACTATAATAGCACACAATAAATATTTTTTAAGTGAAGAATTATTAATATATAAAATACTCAGTAAGTTTCTGGTGCATAGAAATTATTCCATAGGTAGCTATAGTAAGTTTCATGCTAAGCTATAATTATGGCTGTTTTCTTCCTTTCTGAGTTCACATGCAGTGTATTTGTAAACAGACTGTTTCTTGCAAATGGGTGTTAAACCAAATGAAGTCTGGACATGATAAAATTTCAAAGTTAATGTGAAATATTCTCTCTGAAAAACTAGAATACTGTGAATTAAAAATAAAACATCATCTTAAAATTTCAGTGCTATAATTCAATCATTTATAATCTTACCTCCAAAAGATATCTTTTTAACCCACTGTGTTTGAGTTTTAAATCAACTGTTTTCTAATGCCCTGAAAATATCATTCAGTTCTCCTATAAGCTTTCTAAGTCTTGAATAAAGGTTTTCTCTGTCTTTTCTCTGTCTTTTATGTGGAAAAATAAATGCACCAAGTGACCAATTTATCTACATGAATAATATGTATCAATGTAACCAGGGTGATGTTAAAAATACTCCTCAATACAGATTCCTGATCAATCAGAATACAAGCCAGTTATGATTAACTATATGGTTATACTAGTGCATATCAATTGAATATCAGCTTTAAATGTTATAAATATATACATTCTCACCTCTCATTAACACTCACCACTCACATTACTTATCGCTTGTGTGATAAATCTAGTTTTCTCAAAGGTTAGAAGGCATGTGTCCTTTACCTTAAAGATAAGATACAAAGGGATATCCCATCCACTCAAGCTTACAGTATGTTAACACTAGTGAATCATGCAGCATTTCTGCAGGACTAGCACAGCCAAACTTTTAAGAAAATCACAAAGGATTACAGAGCCATGAGGCTTGTAGCTGCAGAATTGCTACCTCCCCAAGGCCTGAAGAAACAGGGGACAAGAGGTCCTCAGCCTCTCAATGGAGAAGTCCTGTAGAGAAGGTCATCTTGAGAGGAGCAGTGACATTTCATGAAAAAACACAGCTAGCCTGACACAGACTCCCAGGGAGAAAGCCAGGGGACATAATATCCTACTTTCCTCCTCCCTCCCTCTGATCTCTCGGCAAGGCTACTTGTTAGCCAAACTCTGTCAAAAGCCAGAGGACAAGGGTGCTTCCCTCTATGTAGTCCATAAAGCTCAAACTGCTAAAGCAAAATACAGAATGGAGATGGCTGGAGGGTGGATCTGGAAAGGCAGAAAGTTGATACAACTAGCCCATCTTTTTTTACCTCATTCACCTACCACATATTTAACTCTGATACCAAACAAATCTAAAAATGGTTTTGACCTAGGTTGTGCTCTGATTTAAACCCTAGAAGAAGGCAAATACTCTGAGATTTGAATAAATGTGTGATACCATCTGTCAGTTACATTCTGCTATCTGAATTTTTCCCTTAGAAAAGTTAAATTTCTACTGTCCTTAATCGTAAAATATTTACATTGTATCTTAGTCCTTCAGACTTATATAAGAAGAGTTAAAACTTGGGATCCTCAAGCTTATTACAAAAATGTATTTTCCTTAAATCAAAAAGAAAGTTATTGCACGCATTGAATTGAGAAGACACACTCAGCACTCACACAAGCAATTGGCTCTGATGCTAATGGCCAAGTGTTCTTTGAAATTTTATAGTATATTATCAATTCCAAATGAGAGCAACCAATTTACTAAGGTTGATTATTTAATGTCAGTGGCTGATTCCATACTTTGCCCTGTAGGGAAATAGCTACATATTGAAGAAATATCCCACTAAGAAATAAAGTTCCAAGATCCAAGTAGAGGAGTTAATGAAGCAGGAGAAATTCCCAATACCTGCCCAACACAATAACCATCTCCTAAGAACAGTGATAGTCAAACGGTTTCTGGGAATCCAAGGACAGCTGGGCTCAGGTAACACTGTTCATCAGACAGGGAGACAAATGAAACACACCTGAAATCTCCAGAACAAAAAGAATTTCTTTATGTGAGGTCCCTGGGATACAAAAACAACGTTATTAAAGACATTGTCAAATAAATAGAAGAATCTAGAAATTAGCAAAGGCAATGGAATGCCACAAAACGATTCTACTTGTCACTTGTAAAAGTGTATTTTATAATGACAATCAGGTAAGTCTCCTTAGGATCTCAAAATCTCACAATAAAATCAAATGAGAGAAGTATCTCTGAACCTCATGAATACACCCAAATAAATAGTATCAGAAAGACTAAGTAGTCAGGCTAACACACCAAAGAACAATTATTGATTATCTACTATCAAAATATTATTTAACACCTACTACTCCAATAAAACCATATTGTAGGCTTTCTTTTGGAACAGTAATATTTTTTATTACCTTATTGAATTATATTTATAGAAAATCCAAGTCAGAAATAGAAAATTTGTAGAAAATTCAAGTCAGAAAATCTGATGATCAAGATATGATTACAAGTTCCATTTGAGAATATTATATATGTTATTGAATTTTCACTACCAAAACTAAATGAGCTGCATTATCTGTTAGGGCTCAAACTCTGACTCCTTCTTAGAGAACCTCAGAGACTTGTCACTGACCAGTGACATCACTCAGAAATCAGATACTTTCAGAAGGGATGGCTTTATTGTTAGCCCAGTTAGGCCACAGGTAATCAAATATTCTAGGATCATTCAAGGAAGACCAAAATCCCCCTTGAGTCCTTCCAAGTGTTCAAAGTCTTCATTTTCCTCCTGTCTGATTCAACTTTGAGAGATGATCAACAGGATGGAATCCACTATGGTAAGCCCTTGACTAATCCTGTCCTCTTTATCTCATGACAACTACTGGAAAGTAAAAGATGTTATATTAGAAAGACAGAACCGTTGTCTGCTTCCAACAACATGAACTTTCTAAAAATTTACTTCAAGGGGTACTGTACTTAGTACTCTTAGAAGGGAATATTGCCAAGCTGTTCACACAGTTTATGACATAGAAATATCAAGTAATCTAGTACCTATGTAAGCATGCTTTGTGTCCAAATCCTGACTGAGGTCACAGGAGGAAATAGGAGATAGGCTGGAAGGCAATCAGATGGGTTTAGATACATACCCTACAGAAAGACCAAACACAATTTTAGATATTTAGGACCAGATGCAAAGAACAAGAAGGACACTCAGAAATACTGATGTTGCTCAGAGCATGGATATATTGAGCCAACTATTCTCCACTTATTTGAGTAGAAGTGATCTATTTTTAATGCATCAATTAAAATCTACCTAAATCTTCAAGTCCTATGTAGCAAGACAATAATAAAAGATTGCTAAATCACAATTTAACATTTTTAACAAGGTCAGTGATAGTCTTACCTATACTTATTTATTAGACTTCACTGTGACTAAGTTTTTTCCTAGAGAAGATAGGGACAAAATCTATTTTCACAGTTGGGTAGAATTCCAGCACGTAAAGGTAAGGTAGTAAATATCTACTTTTAATGGTTCTCAAACTTCACTGTGCATCAAAATCAGATTAAGAGGTTAAAAAAAATGTGTCCTGATCCCACTCCTGGAGTTTCTGGTTCAATTGTTCTAGAATGGGGTGGTCACTGGTACTGTTAATATTATTTTGCATGTGCTCCTAAGGTAACTTGGTTGCACATGAGGGCTGATAATCACTGATCTAATTGAACCTGAATCACCCATTTTATAGGTGATAAAAAGACTAGAGAACTTATGTGATCTATACAAAGTCACCCCATTAATCAGCAGAAAGAGTACTGGACTTTTGACCAGAAGATATACATTTGACTCATGGCTTTCTTACTGAGTAAATTACATGAAATTGTGCAAGTCACTTAATTTCCAGTTTCAGGATATTTAATAAGAATATTAAAATAAAATACCCACTTGACTTAACTCACAGGGCTGTTGAAAGGATAAAGTGACATAAACTATGTAAAATTACACTGTAAAATGTGAAGTGCTACATGCACATTGGAGTTGTATTTCTTGTTATTTGTAGTTGAGGCAAGATCAGAAGAGAAGTCTCCTCTATCTCCCAGTTCTTTTACTTTTTAAACTTCCACTATTGCATCAGACTATATACCACTAGTTATCAGACATCGTATATATCAGCACGTAGTATTAACTAGCTTATCCCACTAGCTTATACAGTGGCAATTAATTTACATAATCATGCCCCCGATGCTCCATGACTTCACTACTGAAGGTATAGTTGGTCCAAGAGCCAGCAGCATTGGTATCACTGGACAGCACCCTAGGAATGTGAATCTCATGCCTTGCTTCAGCTCCACTGATTCTGATTCAGTCTAACAAGATCCCCAGGTAATTCGGTACACATTAAAGTTTGAAAAGTACTGTTCTAAGAGATCTCAAAATGTCTTTGGCATGATGAAACTAGGTTCAGAGACATTAGATAGATTCTTTTTTCATTTTAATTCTTCGAAAACTAGAAATTCAAGTGATAAATATGTGTGCACAGAAGTGGGATTCTATCTGAAACTTTCGGATTAGGTAAATGTCCCCTTCCTCTGTGAGGAGTGAATAACATCATTCATCACATTAATTTTCTCAAACTCTCTTTAGATTTCTCCTCATAATAATCAATTCTTAGCAGCAATTTTGATTCATTTGAACTAATCACTATTAGATCCTGAGGAAGCTTAGGGATTTAATATTCTCATTTTAGGCGAGGTTTTTTGAACAGAAGTGATTAGACTCTGTGTGATCAAAGTTCCCCATTGACTACAACATACCTTTTTCCTCATTCTTCAAAGTCACAAGCACATTTTATGCAGCCCAGGTTTAAACAAATTTGTGATTCCTAGGGGTGGCCAATGGATGCAGCTTATTATTTGGATCATACTTTCTTAGTCATGGAAGACACATTCTTGGTAATTTTAATTTAATCAGAATATTGCAATTTGAAGAGAAGTACAGGAGCAAAATTTGGTCTCATCTAGGCATTAAAAAAAAAAGGGAAAGAAGTAAACAGTTTTGTCCTTACTTTTCTCTCTCAAAGATGCTATGCTCCAATTAATTACCTTGTCTTAAGTCATTCCCTAGGTGCTACACAAATTAGGAGTGTCTGAATGGAAATTAAATAAGGTGCAACCTTAGCAAATGGCAGCTACATCAGTTACTCAGCCATTACACAGGCCCTGCATACTGACTGAGTGGAAATTTTCCTGCAGCCTTCATATCTATTGGGTGTAAAATGCTGCCTGTTTATGTTCGATCTATGACTAGATATCAGCCTAAAAGTGTCATAGGTGTGAGTTATACTGAAGCATATGATGAATTTGATTCCAGGAGAGGTAATGATTTTTGAAAAGTGTGGCCACAGAATGTTAGCAGGGCAACAAGATGTGGCAGAAACAATGTTTCCTAGAACATCTTTTAAACCTTCTGTGAAATGAGCCATCAGTAAGGAATGCAGGGCGATCCGCAGGGCTTTCTTTGGTATAGGAAGAAGGACAGTGGTGCCCACTTTGTGCAACTGTCAATTTCATTTTAGAAAGTATGGGGGAGAGAGAGAGAGAAAGAGAGAGCTCCAGACAAAAAGTCAAATCTTGTTGGAGAGGATGAATTTTCTTAAATAGATCCCATCTCCTCCACCCCCCCAAAAAACATTCATTCTCAGCTTTTAAAGATAAAATTAGTCTAATATTTCCGATATAGTTCCTTGAAATGCAACTTGTGAATGAATTAAATAGTGCAAAATGTACAACCTTCGTGCTAGAGATAACATAACCAGCTATGTATGGGGCAAGCCCTGTTTTACATTAACTCAAATAAGTCTGTATCATGTCATGAGTCCTTTTCAATTGAGTATTACATGGGGCTTGATCATTTGTTCCACTTTCTCCAGAAATATTTCATGCTAAGGCAACAAGAAATGCTCAGTGGTAAATTCACTAATACTGTCACTTTGGTTATGTTCTCGATGTCTCTCTCAGTGGAAACATTTCTCCCTGTGGCTCCTCTTCTCGGTCAGGGATTTATAGGCAGCCTGTGCAAATGCATTCTTTATGGCTATAAGCATGTTCCTCCTAAGATTATAGACAAAGAGATGATCTATCAAGTGTAGTGTCTGAGGATAATAGAATCGACATTTACAATTAGCACTAAATAAAATGTTCAGAAGTTCCTCTCGAGATGGAGAAGCTTTTCCAAGTTTTGACTTTTCAACGACTACTGCACATCATGGAGCAGTTGAGATGATCTAGGTCAAGTTCACTTTAACTAGGTGGGCTTCATGAGCCACACCTGAAAACACTTAAATAGTCTAGCTTCTGGCAGAATGTAAAAGGAAGAGAATCAGACAAGTAGATTTTTAACCCTGATTTTGCAACTTATTTACAGAGCAGCCTCAACTCCTTCAATATCCTTATCTATAAAATGTCTACCTCAGTGTGTTCTTAGAACAATAAAATAGGGCAATATAACACACTTAGAACATTACCCAACACATATTGTGAGCTGTTATATTTATTGAAAACCTTCTTACATGAGGTTTTCAATAAATGTCACTTATTTTTATTTTCTTATTTTAAAAAGAGCTCACAGTATTTTTAAGAGGATCAAAGGAGATAAAATGTGTGCATATAAACAGTATAACATAAATATTAACTATTAAAATACACTAAAGGGTGTGATGTGAGTACCCATGTGCTTTTTGTAATTGATAACTCTGAGACACCATGGTGGTTGTTTTAAATATCACTGAGAAATGAAGTGTTGCACAAACTCTATCTATGAGTCTAGGTTTATTCTAGAAGTTATTTTCTGTCAATTCATGTAGTTAATGTTTCATACATTTTGTGCCTGTAAGCTTCTTCTGCTCTTGGAGAATGAAATTCAATTTTGATATGGATACTTTTTAAAGGGAAGATAGAAAAAGTCAAAAACTGATCTTTGCTCTGCCAGAATGCCTTCCAGAATGAGATGAAGCAAAATGGATCACGGTAAATGGTATCAATGAGTTATAGATTGTTGCTATTTAAAATTGATCAGGGTTTTGTTATTTTATTCTTTGGGGTGTATAGTTGATGAATTCTGTAGAATGGTAAGAATAATTGAAAATAGTGTAAGACCCAAGGCTGAATATCTCTGCTCCAATTCTACACCTTTCCCTTCAGCTGATCCACCAACTAAAAGTGCTCCAGTTAGCCAAGTTTGCCCCAGCTCTCTCACCTGCCTTCTGCCTTGCTCTTTGTTGACTTTCCTGACTTTTCATTCCCCTGGCTTCTGATACTTTTTGTCTTTATTTTATCCACTTCTTCAAATTTGATGATTGATATAGTTTTTCCAGCACGAATCATTGCACCCAGGTTTTGAGAACAAAGATCCAAATTTTCTCTATGATTCTAACCAATTTCTGTGACTCTTGGAGAAAACATAGCTCTCTTCCACCTTCCATCTATTTCCACTGGTTTCTATGACTATAACACAACAAAATACTAGATTGCTTGTAGTTGTTATAGAAATAACATTAAAAATTGAATATAAAATAATTTAATTTATGTAAATCAAGTTTCGCTATTAATAAGTAAACCATTTCTAGGTATTATTTTAGTGTGTGGGAAAGAGCCACAGAATCTTAACTTCTAGGTATGTCCTTGAATTGGTCCATTAAGCATTGTGCAGGAAGGATGACGTGTCCCCTTCCCCAGTGACTAGACTGCCATAGCAAATCAATTCCAATATTGAGCCTCTTGTTAGAGCAATGTCTAGAGCCTTCAGCCAGCAACTTTAAGCTTAAGAAGAGGGCAAAGACTTCTATAGGGATAAGTGCCACTGAACTATGGAAGCACAGGTTTCTTTGGTCCTCTTGTGAGAAACTACCTTCCTGTGATGGGTTCTGTTTTCACCCTTGCTGTGATTTTACATGCAAAGTAACTAATCTTTATTTGTTGATTCTAAATATGGTTAAATGAATGTGTTAGTGCAATGATCCTACCTATCTGGCATTGGTTTTATGAATATACAAATTAGATGCTCTTCATTTGTTGGTGCTGCTAAAATGCTATAGCCACAACTGAGACAAAGAAATTAAATGTATTAAATTCACCTTGTTCTTTTCTCCTGGCTAAGTCCCCAGGCTGGGCTGTCTCAGTGTCTTCTATTGGTATGTCATTAAGTAATGTCAAATACAGTCAGACCTATTGATTTGAATGGTAGTCAAAAAGTGTTGTATTTTGAGCAATAGGTTTTTCATGATTTTTCAGTTTATTTGGTAAATCAAAATGTCATTTTGTGCATTTTGGCAAAAAAACCAAACAACAACAACAACAAAAAAAACCAAAGTAGGTATCTGTTAAATAGTATTGTATGGATTTTTCTTCTTTCCGTTTCCAAACTTTACCTGAGAATTGACTAGTAAACTTGCTTTTAAATGTGGCACTCAGGACCCCACCCTCAAAGGTTATGGTGCAGCCTTTCTTAGAAATCAGTTCCAAGAAATCTATAGTTTTAACAAAAACCTGGCATATTGCCTAAGCAAGCAATGCATTGAGGCACCTCCTCAGGGGATTCTAGGCTAATTCAGAACAGATGCTGCTGACTTCTTAGCTATTCCTCAGACGCTGTCAGGTACCTTAAATATGTATCACTTATTTTATCAGAAAGAGAGACCAATGAAACATAATAGAAAATCCAGAAATAGACCAAAGTACATATGGCAGTTTAATATTATAAAAGAAGGAAGAGATTGTTTTAAGAAACTGTATTAGGAAAAATAGTTATTTGAGAAAAAAATATAAATTTGAATATTTACCTCACGTTATACCATACACAATTTGCACTAAATGCAAATTGATCTGTCATCTAAATGTAAAAATAAAATCATACCATACCAGCAGTTTAAAAAAAATCAGTGTATCAGTTTATAATCTCTAAGTGAGCAAATGTTAGATTTGATCTATCAGTAATTATGAGAAAGATGAATACATTCTATTACACATTTTTTGACTTTTCTTGGGGAAATTAATATTCCAGAAATAAAAGGGCTAGTGGAATCTTACAAAAAGAGCTCCTAAAAAAAAAAAAGAAAAAAGAAAAAAAAAGATTTTAGATAAATAAAACATAGACATTTCTCAGAAAAAGAAAAACCAACAGCCTTTAAACACTATAAAATGCTTAGGGAGCAAACATGATGCTATCTTGGAAAGTGAGTTCTGAAGCAGAAACATGTTTGGTATAAACAAGGAAATAGTATGTGAGTTTCCAACACTGAAACACAGTCAACAGGGGTAAAAGCAGTTGAGAAGAAGGGACTGCACTGATCCTGCCAGGCTCAGGTTAGAACTACCAATTTCATTCTGAGCAAGGTGGGAAGCCACTGCTTTTGAGTACGGAATTTGCTAGAAGCTGTATTATGAAAGCATCATTCTGTCTGCCAGGTGGGGAGTAGACTGAGGGTGGATTGGCCCATCCTTCCCTTCTGTTACTACTATGATTATCCTCCTTAAGGCAACAAAGACAGGACTGCTACCTGCATCGACTCTCCCTAAACCTTCCAAGAAACACCCACACACACACTCAGAAACACAGATTCCTTAAATGTGCCAGAAAGACCCAGGTTACAATCTGACTCTGATACTTAATAGTTGTGCAACTATGAGAAAAATACCCTCTCTAAACCTCAGCACTCCCATCTGTTGTATAGGTTAGTAATAAAGACTTTTTAGGATTGTTGATGCAATCAAACGAGTTAGTGTACATAAACCCCTAACTTTAGATGTCCATCACTGGTTTCTTCCCTTTCCTTCTCTTTCCTCTCAGGTTGGTCTCTACAGCTTAGTTGTCTGTACATGGACTTATTTTAGGTAAAGTGACAGAGTCAGTAATGGGGAACCAGGTGAGAGATTGTTCTCTGCTAAGATATAGAAGGCTTCATTCTCAAAATCCTCATGGCTCTCAACAATGTTCATAGTCTAGCTTGAAGCTCAAAGGAAGCTTCCATATTTAGTAGGATGATTGACTTTATTGAGTTCTTCAAAATTATAGCATTTTTTATTTCTAGTCATATCAGGAATTAGAGGATAGAGTTCTCTATGCCTTAAAGTGACCAAGATGACCTTAATGTTCCCCTCAGCCTGAGTAAATTTTAGATAGATTTCTTCCTGACTGTAGGCCCCCACCTCCCTTTGCTTAGAGCATTTACTTTAGAAAACTTGCAACTGTAAATCCATTCTCTGCCCTTTTGAAATGTAAATCTTCTTCCATCCTCTTGCTAGTTTTACAACCCAGGAATGTCTTTCTCAAAGACTTTGGAGCCATTCCTTTGAAATGAAATTTTCAAAAAAGATAGTACCTCTATCTCTAGATAGTGCCTCTGTGGGAGGGTAGGAACCTAACTTCAATGAATGCCACTTAGCAAACACAAATGGCCTCATCACATTGACAACCTTCCCCCTAACATCCTCCAGTACTTTTCACTGGCTCACCCGGGGCTCAAAATCTCTCCTGCCTTTTGTCAGAGGAGAGCTGGATTCACTTTCTCTTCCCTATTGGAATAGAACTCCTCCTTGCCTGTTTAACTCTGCCTTGTGCAATTTTTCTTTCACAGTAGATACCATCTTGCCAAGACCAGATCACTAAGGTCCATGATTGATATGTAAAATGCAATGTTCAAAAAAAAACAAGGAAAAGAAAAAAGAGCCCACGGTCTTGTTTCAATACTACCTGTGACATTCTTATAGCCATACTGCACAGTTTTTCATATGATGAAGATCTACTTTAACAATTGCCCCTCGTAACAGAAATGTGTTCAGGAAAACATCACAGCTTGCTTATAGATCATCCGTACCTATGACGATATTGGTCAGTATTTTCAGTTTTTAAATCATGTCATGTGGGAAAAATAAATTGCCAGCCTTCTGCATATGGTCACGTACCCTCCCGCCCCATCTCCGTAGTTGCCCAGTAAAATCAATTTTCCGTTTTTCTCTGAAGCCTGTGTCTGGCCACTTCAGCATGTAACCACGTGCATCTGAGGGACAACCGTTGTGGGGTTCTTGCTCAAAGTATCTCTTTGATATTAACACCACAGAAAAAGATCCCAGATGTCAAAAACATGTATAGGCAGAAGGTTGTCCCTAGTTTTCATTTGCATCTCTTTGTTCTCATTATCAAAGACTCCAATATGAAAGCAGCCATAAAGCAGGTTCTTCTGCGTGCTCTTTATGGGCTGCTTCCCAGGCTAGCATCATAGCTGACATTTCCCTTGCTAAATTGTAAAAGCTCTGATTAATGTGTGGCCCTGGGCAGGTCCCTTATCTAGCCCCAGGTGAAACTGTGAGTCTCCTGCTTCTTCAAGTTTTCTTTATGTGCTTTCCGTGAAGGAGGCTTGAAAGTGAAATAAGCCCGATGCAATCTCTAGCAATGCAAGGCAGATGGAATAATGATCTCCCCTTAATAAAGATCCACGGGAACTTTGATTACATTCACTTTCCCATAAGAAAATGTCATGTTAGACATATTTGCCTGGAATGAAGTCTGAACAAAAGCTGTTTACTAAATCATAGATGAGTGATAACGTCTCATCTAGCATTATACTATTACAAATTGGTAGAATTAGAAATCTGTGGCAACTTCAGAGCACAGAATGAAGGCTGGGAATGTTGGCCTTGAATTAAGGAAGAGAATTTTAATAGTTAAAATGCACAGAATGAGCTACCTTGGGAGTGGATGAAGTTGTTACAAAGGGTGCGTGAGAGAACCAATGCCATCCCTGAAACTATTTGATTCCTTTATGTTAAAATCCCAACAAAAATAAATTGAAAACATAAATGAACTGCAACTGGAATCTGCACAGGTCCTACTAGCCTTTGCAAGGCTTTCCTATTAGTAAATTTGGAAAGAAATTTAGTAGAGATGGCAAATTTTTTCCTTTATGCAGGTTGTACAAAGTTAAACTTCCATGAGTGAATTATGAGAAGGCCTGTTTCCCTACACTGTGGCACCCCACAATGTGTAATCAAACTTTTTGACCTAAGAATAAGATAAATAAGAAATCTGTGTAGTTTTAGTTTAGTTTCCTTCTATCATAGGTGAGTTGAAAAGATTAAGAGCCAGGCATATTTCCTTTACTGTGAAATGTTTGTTCATGTCTTTTGCTTATTGAACTGTTGGCCTGTTTCTTATAGAGTTAAAGCCATTTGTCCATGATCTGATTAGCAGATGCTTCTCAGAGTTCCATGTTTGTCTTACGGCTTATTTGTTGTATTTGTCCTATATAAATTTCAAAAACCTTCTTACTGGAATTAACCTATTTTTTTCTTCTTTCATGCTAGACATTGTATTATACTAAGAAAATTATTTTAAGAGTTATTTGGCCAATATTTTTAGCAGTTTGTATTTTATGTTTAAATCTTGAGTTCATCTACGTGTAAGTTACAAAACCAACTTTACTTTTTTCCAGGTGCCCACATAGTCCAACAACATTTATTGAGTAATCTATCATTTATTCACCAACATGAGATGTTACAATTACTACACACTTAAAATCTCTTATATATTTGATATTTCTGAAATTTGTATGATATTCCACTGTGATCTATATATGTAAAAAACAGCATTATACTGTCTTAATTATTTTAGCTTCGTATTTTCCTATTAATATGTTTAATATTAATCCTCCCAAATCAATGTCCTAGACACTACTGTTTATTTTTTCATATGAAATTTATCCAGTAAGAAAAAAATGGATGAAATTGGTATTGATATCATAATCAACTTATAGAATGAATAACTTAATATGAATTATTAGCATTACTATGTGAGAACTACCAAGAATATGATACTTCTTTTCATTTGTTTGTATTTTGTATTTTAGGTCTTCTTATAGTTTTCTTAATTTTCTCAAGTGGAATTAACTGTTTTCCAAAAATATTTTCACAACACTTCATTCAGGTTCTTTCTCTATTATAAAAAGTCTATCACAGTTTATATTACTGAGGATTTTTTTTTTTTTTTTTTACTTTTTAATGCAACACCTTTGTATCCTGGATGCCCAGCATGTATTTGATACTCAAATATCTGTTGTTTGCTTAACTGGCTTAAGGCATTACCTCTGGCCTGTTTGGCAGCCTATGCCTATTTTCCAGGTTCACCAGCGTTGGTACCAGACCCAGAGAGGCTCTGTTATCTTGTAGTTCCATGTTATAGTTTGTTCCAGAAAGATATCATGAGAGGCTGGGGACCCTGCATTGCTAGTTTGGTTTCTGGTTCACTTTAGAATGAAACAAAGCAAAAGCTCTTATCCATAGCTTTTGGTGTTTATGCCACAAAATACCACTGGCTGCCCAAATGTTAAAAGAACTCATAGTTGCCTCCACTTCATTCTCTTTTGGATGGGCTCAGTACTCCTCTAAGGTTTTATCACCAGCCAGCCAAATATTAAATTCAGAGACACAGAAATCATAAGACAGCAGCCTTTAGTGATTTACTTTCCATAAAACATGCAATGGAGACAATGGAAAGGGGGATACATTTGAAAACTGTAAAAATTAACTCATTTTTTTGTTGTCTTTGCATTTAGAGATTTTTTTACATGCTAGCAGGTACCTGAAGAATGCATGGATTCTGATGGTCCTATCTATAATTTTTAAATTTCTACCAGAATTTTGATTTCCTCTTTAAACTTTTTCATGCACAGTCTCAAAATCAGATCCCACAATTTTTTAGAACCTCATGTATTCCAGATGCTCTGATAGAAATTTGCAATTACATTTTGTCATTTAATATTCACAATAATTCTGTAAATTAAGAACTATTATCAGCATTTAAAGATGAGGAAACAGAGACACAAAGAGGCTAAAATAATTATCCTTCTTATGTCACACATCCATTACAATTTGAAATCATGATTAAAATCTAGGGCTAATTCTCTTTCTCAAAAAAGAATACTTCTCTTCATTATTTTCTATCAAATGAAAAGAAACTGTTTCCAACAAGTATTTGGAAGTCCATGCTTGGCAGACTGCTAAAATGATCCTTGCTATAAACTAAATGTTTGTGCCCTCCTCATTTCTATTCTAACTCCTAAGGTGATGATATTAGAGAGTGGGGCATTTGGCAGGCAGTCAGGTCATGGGGGTCGAGCTCTTATGAATAGACTTAGTGCCCTTATAATAAGACGTGAAAAAGCTTGCTTTTTCTCTCACCTTTCTGCCAGGTTAGGAATACAGCGAGCAAACAGCTGTCTGCCACTCAGTAGATGGCCCTCACTCTGGCACCCTGATCTTTGACTTCCAGCCTCCAGAACTGTGAGAAATGTGTTTATTTTTTATTAAAACATCCAGAGTATAGTTTCTGTGATAGCAGTCTGAATTAAGACTGTCCTCAATGAACCCCATCTCTTGGTGTTCACATGTTTGTATAATCCCCTCCTCTTGAGTAAGCTACATCTTATGACTTTCTTCTAATGAATAAAATATAGAAAATGTGGTAGGAGGTAATTTCCATGATTAAGTTCCAAAAGATCGTGACTTCTGTGTTGCTGATAGTCTTTCTCTCTTTTTGCCACTCTCTTGCTTTCTTGCTGGCTTGCTCTGACTTGAGATTCTATATGAAGAGGCCCATGTGAAAAAGATAAAGTCCTCTAGCCAACAGTGTGTGAACAGTTGATGTCTTAGTCCAACACTCTGTGAGGAAGTAAATCCTGCCAACAATCATGTAAGTGAGCTAAGGAGCAGATTCTTCCTAGTTCATCTTTGAGATGACCCTAGTCCCATCCAACACCCTGATGGCAGCCTAGTGAGAGATCCTGAAGTAGAGGACCCAGATAAACGATGACCAGATTCCTGACACACAGAACTAAGATAATACAGGTGTGTATGTTTAAGCTGCTGACTTTTAGGGTAATGTGTTATACAGAAACAGATAATGGATGTGCAGGTACTCTCTGTTCTAGTTATCTACAGCTATCTAACAAATTGCACCAAAAATTTAGTGGCTTAAAAAATAAAAATCACTTATTTTGCTCTAGAATTTTCAATGTGGGCAGATCTTATTAAGTAGGACTTGTGTCTTCTGCACAATGTCTGGGGCATCGACTAGAATGATTAGATTTGCTGGGGGTGGAAATAGCTGTGGACTCACTGAGTATCTCTTTTTGTGTATTGTCATGGTCTCTCCACGTGGCCTTTCCATATGGTGTCTTCAGAATAGGAGCGTCAGAGTAATCAGACTTTTAACTTGGAAGCCCAGAGATTCCAAAAGAAAGTTTTGCTAAGAAGATATCACAGCGGAAGTCACACAGCTCCTTACGATCTAGTTTCAGAAGTCAGCGGTATCACTTCTGTCATATACTATCAGTCACACAGGGCCAACCACAGCTCAGTGTGAGAGCAGCATGCACAGAGCATGAAGACAGGGAGATGAGACTATCTGGAGTCTATCTTGAAGCCTGCTACCCTATTGCTTTGTGTCTGTGTCTCTTCCCCATCTCAACAAATGTCAAAAGCTACCTTGAAAGAAAACAGGCTTGGAAGTTGGACTGATGTGCTGCTTTTTGTCTTTGTTTTTTAGCTTTTACCTAAAACACTTAGGCTATATGCACTCTAGTTTCCTGATGCATAAAATTAGGGTAAATATTTATTCATTAATTGTATGGTAGTGAAATTGAGTAAGGTAAAAACTGTAAACTCTCAGGAAGAGAGCTAGCACATAGTAGGTGTTCCATGCACAGTGGATGATATTCTCACTTTCCTAATTCCTGTATCTTCCCCCAGCCGCATTTTTTTCTAATTCTTTCTGCTAGGGCTTCCCACATCCTGCCCTCCACTATAGTATTTTATGTATATTTATTATTTTGCCTAATGAATTATGAAAACACTTTAGAGGCAGGGATTATATTCATCTTTATAATCTCATTAACTTAGCACCTAGTAGGTACTTAATAAATAATAATTGGTTAAACATTCACTACTTACTCTTACTCTAAACATCTGACACTATTTATTCATTGCCTTGTCCGCAAGTGAAGGGTAAGCAGCTTAGTGGAAATGACCCTGCCTTGTAAATCTTAATGTCTCCAGCAACAGCCCCAACCCTTGTGGAAAGTATTTGTTAATTGACACATTCCCTTATTCCTTTGGCTGGAACCTTCCTATATCCTTTCAGGAAACAGCAGGAAAAAGCAGAAAAAAGGCAGTAGAACAGAGAGGTCAGGCACTCATACTCGGGGGTCTGACAACCTGGCTTAATTCGAACCAGATTCAGGCAGTTACTACGTACAGATCTTACAAATTACTTAATCTCTATTAGCCTCATTTTGTCATTTGTAAAATAAGGAAAACAGTTTCTCCTTTAGGGTAGTTTTGAGAATAAAATGGGATAATGTGTGTATTCATATAACACTTAGCACAATGTTTACACAAAATAAGAGCATAGTAAACATTGACTTTTGATAATGTCACCATGAAGCCTTCTTAGATTGCCTAAACTGAAACTCTGCTCAGAACATGTATGTGATCTTGCTTCATTTTTTTCTTATAGAAAATGTCTTACTCAACTCTTTATAATAAAGAACTATGTGGTTTGTTTTATTGTCAATACTAGATTGCAAATACTTAGACTACATACAACATTGCACAAGATTTGGCATGATGTCCTGAATATAGCATAGAATATTTGTGTATCTTTTCTCTACATTTATACCTTTGCCTGTCCTCTTTGTAACAATTATATAGATAGAAATAAGTTGCTAATATTAAAGTTGCTGGTTAAAGTCAGGCACTGGAGCATTTTTTACTAGGCAGCACTTTTCATTAAGCCTGTCATTCTGATTACCATTCTTTTAGTAAGCAGACCCAGGGCTTCTCTTGTAATCAGCATCAGCATCAGCATCTCTCTCTCTCTTCCTGCCCAACACTTAAATGTGTCTCACCTACCCCTCAATATTTCTCTTCCTGTTTTTCCTCTTCTTAGAGATGAAGAGGTAAATAAACACTTCAACTTCATATAACAACTTTAACCACAGTACCGTGCTTTGGACATTACTGGGCACTGTCTCAGTTTATTCATTTTTTGTTCTGTGTGCATACTTCTCTCAATCCAGAATTCCTCGGAGAGGCAAAGTAAATGGAAGCAGGATCTGTCTGTACCTTTGATCTTGGAAGTATTATACCAACATCAAAACCCCATCTCTTGAATGTCTATTGAACAATGATAGCAATACTAGTAATGGCAATGGTGGCCAGCACTGAGTTCATCATGAGCCCATCTGCATGTTACATGTTTGTTAACACTTGTAATCCTCGGAATAATACAGTCAACTAAGTACTGAAGCAGGAATAAGTTAGCCACCTTATCCAGTGACAACTGATAAGTAACAAAGCTGGGATACAAACCTAGAAACTTTGGCTTTAGCAAGAGACAGCTGTTATCCTGTGTAATATACTGCCTTTCACTGGGGATTATAAATATGGGGTAAATACAGAAAGTGAACTTCTGTAATCTACTGTGTTTACAAGGCCTGGGAGTTGTGCATAAAGATTCACAAGGTCTATTATAGTACCTGACACAGAATAGGTGCTCAGTTAATGATTGTTGAATAAATGAATGAATGAACATTGGATAAAAAGTACTTAAAACAATTAAGCACATGAAACGATCCCATTCAAGTCACATAAGATTGAGAACTGTAGAGTGACAACAATCAAGTTACATAAAAGACTCTCCTATTTTTATGAGGAAATTATGTGTATGCACTATATATACACATTCTAACACATTCAATTTCTTCATTTGTGACTCTGCTATGATCTGCCTGTCAAGTTAGAGAGTGGCATTTTCCTGGACTTCAGAAATATACTAAGGGAACTTGTTAAACCGTATGTTATACAAATGCCAAGCACCCCAAATACTCAGCGTTCCCTCGCCATTTCATAAACAAACTTCAAAAGTCAATTGGTTTAATTGAACTGTCAAAGTAGGTCAGATTGAAAGGGTAGAAAGTGTATATAAATAGTTCAATGTCTGTCAGCCTCAGGGAGCTAGTCATTAGATTCCAATCTGATCATAATTAATATGTTATTAAAATCCTCACAAAATAAATTGGCTTCGTTTAAATCTGAGAGTAGAAGTCATGCAAGGGAAGTTAAGAGGGAGAATGTTCAGGGTAAAGTGCTGTACTTTCCATGTACTTTCCAATTGAGCAAACCAACATGGGCTATCTTATTCTTTTCTTGGAGAATATGAGACATCTTTTTATTTAGTAGTAGTGTACTCATATTTTAAAGCCTTAGACACTTAGGACAAACATCCCTAAATTTGTCCATATTAGCAAAGAGTCATCATTTTTTCTGTTAAATATTTTGTCTCCAATAAAAGAAACAAGTAGAATGTTTTACCTACCTGCACATGAGCCTCAAGGTTTAGATATGTCTGCAAAATATCTGTATGCCTAGTACAGTACCTAGAACAGAACAGAAAAGCAGACATTTAACAAGGTTTTTTTGTAATGAATTAAAATTCTACATTCTAAGGATAATTCATTCATGCATTTTCCCTAACATTTTTCTAATTTTATTCTGTGTTTTCTCCCTGAATTTACTATGAAACTATCCTGTCTCATTTATAAAGTACAATATTCGTAATAAATTTTAAGAACAATTTTATTGACTGTTTGCTATGTGCCAAGCGTAGTATCTCATTTTAATCTCAAAACAGCTTTATGAAGAATGTGCTATTAGTATGCCCAGTTTATAAATGAAGAAATTGATACTTTGAGAGATTAAGTTGCCCCAAGTTTATGCAGCTAAAAAGTGGGAGAGCCAGAGTTTAAAATCCTTGTCTCCAAAACATCAATTTTCCTTAACTATAGTTTTCCAATGAAATGCAGTGAGAGAAACAAGCCTAGCCCCTCTCCCTGTATCCTGGGATGTCTTGCTTCACAACCTTCAGGGCTAGGAAAGGGGTAGAGGAGAGGTCTTGGCAAACATGCAAATTCACCTGCTTTACTCAAACCTACTGAAGTAAAATAAAGAAAGGTGAAACCCTGGAATAATAATAAGAAGAAGAAGAAACACCCCTTGTGTTGGAAAGAAACTGAAAGAAGCTAACTGAAATTTTAATTAATGATTACTGATATTTTCATATCTCGCTAATGTGAAAGACAAATCCATTGTTTATGGCAACTAAGACTTATTTCAAAGGAGAATCTCAATCACCTCAAATGCCGCAATTACTCATAGAAGCAAAGGGTAACAGGTCAATGAAGAAAGTTCAGTAGTTTTGAATGGATGGTAAGAATTTATAAGACAGAAGTTACCAATTTTCATACATTAAGGGTGACCCTAAATACATTACTTTTCTAAGCCTCAGTTTACTCATTTGTAGAATAGGAAAAATAACATCTACAAAGAAACAACAATAACAAAAATGCTGTAGGTAAAAATGTGTAACTAAGAGTCTAGCATGTAATAGGCATTCTGCTAAAAATATCTCTCTTTTTCTTAAAATAGCTATCTTCTCCTGTGTGGATAGCCCTACATTCTCTGTACACCTGCACAGTACTCTTTTTAATTTTGATACGTATTTAGCTAGAAGGCTGATTCTACAGTCTGATAACTATACTGCAAAACCACCTCCCAGGATCAGAAATAAAGAAACATGGGGGCTGTCTTGTATGTCCCTTGGAATACCAATGTGTTCATTTTCTCACAAACCAAATGCCCTTTACAAACACTGACCAATGCAAAGGTCATTCTGCCCCAGATAGTCTAAAAATGGCATAAAGACTTTTTCAGGTTAACTAGCCAGTGTCTTTATTGGGTCAGACACATGCCTTTGGAGCTAAAACATCAAGAGTTATCTCAGACAAATTCAGCAACCGCAACCGCTTTAGAGTCCGTTATGCTGGATAGAGCTTGCTAATAAGAACTGGGTCACAGATTCAGTCTCTGTGTGGGACCATTGTATTGACTTTCTTACAAGACCTTGTTGGGAGTATGACTTGGGCCAGTCTCCTCACGCCAGTTCAGCAGTGGCCACAGGAAAGACGGTTCAGAGGTCAAGGCTTCAGCAGAAACCATCTCTATTCTTTAAAAACTCCACTCACTAACTGGATGTGGAACATTTCTGTCACACTCCTTTAGAAGAGATACCAACCTTTGATTTGACTCTCAGAACATATTCTGCATCTCTTTTCATTGCAAGAGAAACTTGAAGTGGAAGTGCTCTCTGGCATCAATGATTGGGGAGGTGGGGGAGGGATATTTGTGCAAAATTTGCAGGACAAAAGACACATGGGTATTGGAGTATTTGTTATTTCCAAAGAGATATGCCTCTGGTGTTTCCAAAAAGGAAAGGAGGAAAGTGCTAGGAAAGGCACTCATATTTGTTAGACACTGTGAGAAACTACTTCATAAAAACCTCGTATTTATCTACTTATTAAATATTTCTAGGTGTCAGGCACTGTGATAATAAGGCCTAGGACACAGAAACAAGAAAGACAATATTCCTTGTTTTCACAGAATTTACTGTCTGGTAAGGGAAACAAATGTTGGAACTATTAATTACAAGTGTGACATGTTATATAGGTAAGTGCAAAGGGCATATGGCAAGGGATAGTTTCAGTTACAATTTCAGAGTGTAAAACACAGAAAACTCTTCTGATTAAACTTAAGCCAAAATGGGTTTATTAAAGGAATATTATGACAGTTTATAGACTCCAAGAAAGAATATGAGGTCCAAGAAAGAATATGAGAATATTGAGGTCTCTTAGAGGACGGGCTACATACAGTGTAATTGCAGAATTTTTCATCTATCTGAGGATCCTACCATTATATGACTGCTCCAACCGCTAACAGTCTCTGTGTTTTCTCATGTAAGAGAGTGGAATAGAATTATCTGATTGACTTATTTTTGAATATATGCCCACCTGTGCTCAAGGTGGCAGGATCTGTTACTAAATGGGGTTGGAGAGAAGCAGCTATGTTCTACGGACAAAAGTAGCACAAGGATCTCACCGAGGTGGTGGGATCAGGGAGTAAAATTTCAGATGAAACTTGAACTATGAGATAGGTATTATTATCTCCATTTTACAAGTGATAAAATTAAGATCCAGAAAGGTTTAATATGTATCTAAGGTAACACAGCCATTAACTTATGGGGTTTGAATTGAGAATTCAAGATTTTCAGATTACAAAACTTATGACTTTTTCATTATAACACATTTTGCTGAAGTTTAAGTCATCAATACAATTAAAACATGGGCTCTTAAAGATATTATGGACTAGTTTTGGGGCAATCAATTTTTATGACATTGCATTCCTAATTAAAACAAAAGAACAACTTTCACCCCTTACCACCAATGCATTTTGCACAAAGTCTGTTAAAGATGTAACAAAAGGCACCTCATAAGACAGTGGTTGTGTTATATACATATAATAAAATCACCAAGAAATTAAACTTAGAGGAAAAAATTCAAGACAGCACTTGACTTCTACTAATTATCACATGGCCAAAATCAAGGGTGGCATTTGGAAACATAGTTAACAGATGAGAGGTCTTTATTCAGCTAGTCTGCCTTTCAATGTCTCAAAATGTAGGTAAATTAATCCTTTTCCCAACACAGTACAGCAAAAGCAATTGAATTAACAAAATCCAGATTGATGTCAGACATGATAGTTGGTAGAAGACACTATGGGGAAGCATAATAAATGAGATGCAATGTCAGTTTTGAACTATTCCAAGCACTGTCTGTAACTTTATAACTTTTTCTCCCACTTAAGAATACCAGAGAGAATGAGAGTAACGTTGTAATGAGGATAACTTGGAAATGACTTTAATATATGTAAAATTTAAACACTCGTATTTTGCAACTTTATTATGTGACACACTCATAACTGATCATGATATAAATTATATTCTGATATGATTGTTGTGAAAATGAGTCACTGCCTTAAAACCCAGATCCCAACTCATCAAATTCATGGATTATCTCTGACTACATTAATTTAATGTTTCACTTTAAAAGACCTATTGTACTCGTACGCTGAATCACACAATATACATCATACATTCAGAATATGCACCATTTTACAGTTTTATAATTATTTCATGCATTTTACTTCCAGCTGGATAAGAATTGCATGGAAGACATTAATCAGCTCATAGCACAGAGGTGGGCACAACTTTTGTAAGTACAGAGATTTCTCTTCTATTGTTTTGGTTTTTGAAGTCATGAAATTAACTTCATAAGAATATATAGAACACTTAGAAATTTTATTAACCTGCTAAAGCTAACAGGTACCACAGGAGAAAACTAGAAGTTGCCATAAGCCCATTCCAAAAGAATATATTATTGGCTAAGACAAAGTTAAGACTTGATATAAAGCCCACCAGGTAAAAATATATTATCCATTTTATATATTACCAAATTTTGTAAATGCTTTTATATACTACTAATTTGAATTGCTAATGATTTCTATGTTCATGTTCATGAGGACCATTAATTTGTAATATTCTTTTCTTATAATGTCTTTGTATAGTTTAGAATTAGGATAACTCCTGCTTCCTAAAACAGGATGGAAAGCATTCCCTTTTTCTCTGTTTTCTGAAAAAGTTTGTGAAGGATTGGTATTATTGATCTCTTAAATGTCTGATAGAATTAACAACTGAAGCCATCTGGCCTGGAGTTTTCTTTCTAATAAGGTGTTTGATTATGACTTTTATTTCTTCTTAAGCCAGTTTAATAACTTGTGTCTTTCAAAGAATTTGTTTATTTTATCTAAGTTGTTAGCATTAGCATTAAGGTGCTTATCATATTTCTTCTTGTGCTTTTAATGTCTGTAGGATCTGTAGTACTGCCCCTCCCTCTCATTCCTATTCTAATCTGGGGCTTCAACTACCTGCAAATCAAATATATTTGGGAAAAAAAGAAAAAGGATAGTTGCCTCTGTCCTGAACATGTACAGACTTTTTATGGGTCATTATTCCCTACATAATATAGTATGATAACTATAGCATTTATATTATATTAGGTATTATAAGTAATCTAGAGATAATTTAAAGTACATGGGAGGATATGTGTAGGTTATATGCAAATACTACACAGTTTATATATGGGACTTGAGCATCTGTGGGTTTTGGTATGTGTGCAGGTCCTGGAAACAATCTCCCACAGATACCAATCCCTCACTATACCCCCACAATTGTATGTGACAAATTCTAGGAATCTAGAAAAAGTTAATAAAATAATGAGTGGTAATGACCTTTATCCATGTTGCAGGAGACAAAGTCAATATGCAAAAATGAGAAGTATTTCTATATACTAAAATGAACGCTAGGAAATTACAATTTTAAAAAGGTATCATTTATAACAGCATTAAAAACATGTAATGTTTAGAGATAAATTTAACAAAACTAGTACAATGAAAACTACACAACATCACTGAGAGAAATTAAAGAACACAAAATAAATGAAGGCCATCCTCATGTATACAGAAATATATCCTCCATGAAACAATCTATAGGGGTAGTGAAATACCATTCAAAATCCCTGCATATATTTGTAGAAATTAATAAATTGATTCTGTTATATGAAATGTAAAGGACACAAACTAACCAAAAAAACTTTGAAAAAGAATAAAGTTGGAGGACTTATATTACCTCATTTCAAAATTTACTATAAATGTACAGCAACTAAGAAAGTGTGTTATTGGCATAGGAGGAGTCATATAGATCAATGGTACATAATACAAATTGCACACATAGACATATGGTGCTGGAACAAGCAGGTATCCATATGGAAAAAAAGAAAAACAAACCTCAAACCTGCTCTAGTGATAGTTTCTTTAGCTGTGCAGAAGCTTTTTAATTTGATCAGGTCCCATTTGTTTATTTTTGTAGCCGCATTGATTGCTTTGGGGGACTTCTTCAAGAATTCTTTGCCTAGACTGATGTCTGAGAGGGTCTTCCTAACATCTTCTTCTAGAATTCTTAAGGTTTCCTGCCTTAGGTTTAGGTCTGTTAACCATCTTGAGTGTATTTTTGTGAGAGATGAGTGGTAGGGATCCAGTTTCATTTTTCTGCATGTAACTATCCAGTTTTCCCAGCACCATTTATTGAAAAGAGATTCTTTTCCCCAATGTATATTTTTGTCTGGTTTATCAAAGATGAGGTTACCATATGTAGATGGTTTCATCTCTGGATTCTCAGTCCTATTCCAAAGATCAATGCTTCTGTTCTTGTGCCAATACCAAACTGATTTGATTATTATTGCTTTATAGTACAACTAGAGCAAATAGACTACCCACAGAATGGGAGAGAATATTTGCTCTTTACACCTCTGACAAAGATCTGATAACAAGAATCTACCTAGAACTCAAAAGAATTAACAAGAAAAAAACAAAAAAACCCATTTACAAATGGGCAAAGGAGATGAACAGAAACTTCTCCAAAGAAGACAGAATAAT